>JAWNLB010000123.1:1387500-1592500 GCA_035041595.1 Drosophila basisetae
AGCTGCGCAAAGTGGATCTGCAAAAGGAGGGCTACGATCCGAACGTGGTGCACGATGCGCTCTACTATCAAACGGCCAAGGGACGCTACGAAGAGCTTACGCCCAAGGCCTATGAGCAGCTGCAGCGCAGCGAGATTCGATTTTAGGGACTCTTAACGGAGATGACGCTCCCCTTTTAGTAATTGGTGTTTTGTGTAGTTTTCTTCACCTCTATTCCTCTCCTGTTAATTAGTTTGTAAGCGCCTCCCCACTTTGCACACATTCGAGCTATGCACTTTGTTATGATATATAAATATTTTTTTATTTAGCATACATAGTTAATTAGTGCATTTTCTTTTTGTTGCTTTTAATCGCATTTTGAATAGTTTTGCAAGAGACTCAAAACATTTGTTAAGTGCAATTTGTACGTCGGAGCTTTATGTGTGTTTTTTATGCGTGTCTCTGCGAGTGTGAGTGGCTGTGTGTCTGTTTATGTGCGTGTGTGTGTGTGTGTGTGCATCTCATTGTTAGTCATTTAGTAGCAACTATATTTTTTGTATACAATTTTTTATGTATGACCTGCATTATTTTATTACTAGCCTGTATATATATATATATATATATTAGCAGCCATTTGGTTTCTGTCAATCCTATCAAGTCCCCCACTCGCCGCTTATCTATCCAATAAAGTTCTATATCGATTATTTGAATTATCATTGAAAATAATGCGTTCTGTGCGTCACGCTGACATTTTGGCACCTGCTGCTGCATACAAATGAACCCAGCCGCACCAACCCCGGACTTGCCATATATACCGGACTCGAGCACGTAATCGTGTGTGTGATTGGAACACTCGTCTACAGGTTGCCTGTGTACCGATTTCGAACTGCAGTAGTGAACTTGAACCCCAATACCATAAGTTGTACTTGGAAAAATGTGCATTAATATTATAATATAAAAATGATTTAATGATCAGTAGTTGAATCTATAATATATTGTTAAATATCCATTCAAGCTATAACAAGCATATTATAAACGTGTTAAAGATTTTGGCAAGACGATATAGACATTTTTTGATTCCATTAAAAATAGATGATATTACACTAAAACTAGCTTAAAGTTTAAACTTTAAGAGCCTGTCTAGCGACAACAATAATAAATAGTCCTTTATTGCACATATGCTAACAAATTTTGTTAATTATATAATGGACAACTTATCTCTTGAATTAACGTTAACCTTTCGCTGAGAATAAAAATGCGAATAAATATACATTTTACAAGCATCAAATGAAAAACGACCTGAGCTCTGAAAATGTTAAGCTTTTAATGTGCTTACTTCACATTCATTTCAAACACAAATTATACATGGAGAGGACTTTTTGAAATTCAAAAATAAATATTTTATTGGAGTATGGAATGTGATAAAAGAAGTGTATAGATTTAGGATTAAGAATACAATTTTATTGGCGCTTAAGTAGATGAATTAAGAAAAGACATATATTTTTGTAATTTTCACTACATGAACAAATATGAATTTAAAATTTGAATGAAGTTAACAATATTTATGTATGACAATCTAATATTTCTTGAGCCGAGCTGAGCAACTTTAAATACATCGTTTAAGCAATTCTATATTCATATATTTATTGAACTTTAGCTGAGTGCACTTTTTGACGTATTCATGTACCTAATTTTAGATTCTTTGCTGTAATTAACACTTGATTTAAATAAATACTGGTTAGAGTACAGAAACAATTTGAGATTTAATTGCTTATTTGTTTATTATTTTATTTGTTTGTAAATTGATCTCACTCGTAACAGCCTCTTTTAGGAATACGGACGCAAAACGGTTGGAAAATAATCATTGAAAAGCATATTCTAATTATATTTATAAACTATTTAGGCTATTCCACTATCAAATTACTATTCAATTGCCAATTATATTATTATAATAATTGCGACTGTTTAATCAGTTATAACGCTCAATTCGATGCATTCAATAACTTTCAAATCCCCCCAATTAGATACACTTCACGGAACCCACTTCATTTGTATCAGGTATATATTATGCAATATCATTAAACAATTTGTCGATAACAAACAAGTTTTATTTTCCATTGAATTAGTTTCAAGCAATTGCTAAAAAAAATAACCAAAACTGCATTTCATAGATGTGTGTCATATCTTAAATATATATATATATATATATATACATATATATCATATACATATCTGCATTTTTCATGAGGGAGAGCTACTTGTCAATGCGTTGCTGTTAGCTTAAGTAAACGAGCCTGGCAATTTGGAGGCGGGTCTGAATCCAAAGGAGGAACACATATGAGTATATATATACACACATTTACATATATATATATATATAAATATATATATATATATATATACATATATACATATATACATATATATATATTATAAATTGTGATAAGAGAGATTTGTGCGTTGTTTTTGTGTGTTGGCAAAAAAACGTGTACATGTTTGTCGCTACTAAACTAAACCATAATTATACAATTAAGTCTTTTATAAAAATCACAAAAATCAACACGATAGCTAAAATAGGGATCCCATGGGTATCACAGCTTGCACAGGCAAAACAACAGCGGTATAAATGCGCAGATGGCAACAAATACGGGCATTAGGATCGATGAGTCATCCATGGAATACGGATTTGGTTGACGTGGCCCGCTTCGAATACGCTTCGAGTTGTGCGTAGCCGATTGTTGTTGTTGTTGTTGTTGTTGTTGATTTTGTTGTTGATGTTGCTGTTGTTGCTGTTGAGCTTGGCGTTGCTGCTGCTGTGAATTTTGTTGTGGTTGGGTTTGCTCCTCCCCATCGTAGTCATCTTCATCCTCGTCCGCATCATCGTCATAGCCTCGTTGCGTCTCTTTCTCGTTGTAGCGCACAATCCGCTCTTGAAGCAGCTGACGCGGCTTCTCCTCCTCCTCGACCTCCACCCGACGATCACTGGCCTCGGTGCTGTGCATACGCGGCAACTGCGACACATCGCCTTTGAGCAGTGCAAATGCATTAATCTTCGGATTATCCAACGCACCCTTGATGAAGTCCAAGCGTAGCTGCCCGTTGCGCACATCCGATGTCTCAATCTCACCCTCAGCCTCATAGTGCAGCCGGCCATTGATGATCTTAAAGTAGACGATCTCGTCGTGCGCCGAGCCGCGTCCCACTTGATTGTAGATGTCCAGCTGCTTGACCACTGTATGCCTTCGATTCAGGAGCACATCGAACACCTTGCGATTGGGTGCATCGAAATATACTTCACAGAATTTCATGATGAGCGCATAGTCACCATCGCCATCGGCGGGAAAATCATAGCCAAAAGTTGTAGTGTGATAGCGTTCGGTGCGATAGAGCAGCTCGTCCTGCTCCTGCACCCGGCCGATCATCAGCAAATGCTTGCCATAGTCGGAAGCGATTCCCACTTTCAACGTGTCCGCCGTATAATGTATGCCATTCTGATCCGTATGCCTATCGCCGCCGGCATTCACAGCGTAGATCACCTTAAGCGGCTCCGTGGCAGCCACAGGCGTCAGTAGGCAGGACAATGGAAGGATAATGGCCAGAAAGCGCAACGAACAACTTGCCTGCAAGTTGTTTACATTGCTTTTCCGTGAAACGTTGCACATGTCGTTTGTTGTTGTTCTTGTTGGTGTCGCTGCTGCTGGTGTTCTTTTTCTTGTTGTTGGTGCTTTTTGGCATGTGTACTTTATTGCCATCTCGAAATCTATCCGGACACGTGGCAGTGTTTGAACCAGTGCCGACTACTTTTTGCTGACCATTAGTTTATCCATTTATTGAACAACATTTTATTCTAATATGGGCTGCTTTGCGATATTGATTAAATACCAAAAAACTATCGCTTATCGCTTGCACAAGTGCCGTGTGCAGCATTTTGCAGCACTGGCTGGTGCGACATATTTGAATTGCATGAGTTGGATACGAAAAATAATATTAAGTAAAAGGTTTTAACGGTTTTCTTTCAAAAATATAGCCAAAGTGAATTCAAAGAACATAAAATTTAATAGCAAGCTTAAGTAAATTCTTTTTTTATTGGTTTATTAAGCTCTTATTCCCCAACTTATGCACGTAGCACTTGCAACTAGTATTCCTAAGCTATAACGGAAAACCGTTTTCTATTATACATTATTTCTTTTAAATATTTCAAAACAATTATAAGTTTGATTAATTTTCAAGCACCTGATATTTTGCCGCTCAACTGTTGCTCTCAAAGTGAAGCTGGCTGCGCCACAAGTACAAGCATGTTGCTGTTTAGCAACACTGTGTTTAGCAGGCAAGTCGTTGAGCAACACCGCAGAAAGCAGATACACGTGCGGTTTATAGTTTTGTATGGGAGAAATACGTGCATAAAATAAGTTGTTATTGCTTAAATTAGAAGGATTTGCAGTGTACAGGCAGTCGAGAGTGCACCGCAAAGCTGTACGAAAGGGACAGCCATGAATTTCAACGATGATGACAGACTGGAGCTGCAGCATTTGGCGGGCGGCAACATTGTGAAACATGCGCCAGTTTTCTCAGCTCAAGGAAGGTTAGTTATAACCATATTTGATTAGTTATTTTTGGCATAAATTAATCATTTCATGCCCCTGCATAGATTCGTCTTTGTGCGATGTGGGCTAAAGGTGCAGGTGTTTGTTACCAGTACCGGAGAACTGACACGTGAACTAAACGATGCAACATCGCCACTAATCAGTTTGGAGCTGGATGTCCAGCAGCCGGAGTTGCTACTGGGCTGCACTAGTACGGGTCAACTGCTCCGTTGGCATTGGCGAACCGGTGTCCTGCAGAAGAACATCAGCCTGAAACTGGGTGAACAGGGCTTGCAAATCCTCACGTGCAGTCTGCTCAATCTGTACAAAGAGGGCGATACCGCGTGCGCCTTTGTCACAGCCAAACGGAAGAGTGGCGAACAGGTTCTCTGGTTTGTGGTTAATACCAGCACCGGCAACTTCATCCCCATCAAATGTGGCCTCAAACTAAAGTGAGTAATCGTTGATATACAAAACTATTACTGAAATATGTTTTGTTTTTATGTATGTGTAAAACTCAGCACAATATTTCTAAATTTAAATATAGTCATTAATTATGGTCATATGATATGAGATTAAAACACATTTTATTCATTTTGTATAACATTTGTAACACTTGTCGAATCAGTACTTTAAACCGAGTTAAAACATTTATTTACAAATACTTTTCAAGAAATAACTAAATCCACTTTTGAATTGATTCGTAATTTCTTATACATATTTAATTAATTTCTTTACTGCACTACGTTTTACAACAAGTTTTAAATAGTAATCTAAACTATTTTAGAACTGTTTCAGACTTTCTCTTATTTATCTGCATATTTCTAACATCAAATCTTTGTAAGAACTCCAACTGATTTAACAACTTGTTGCTCTTTTCATTTGCAGAGTTCGGGTCCCCTTGGTGGATGTGGGCAAGGGCACGTTCAAGTATGTAATAATAGCACAGGGTTATTATGTTTACTTTCTCAACTATGAGACATGGAAATTCTGGCGGTATAAAAACACACACACAAAGATCGTAACGTGTGTGCGGATGAGTCCCTGCGAGGAAATGGCCGCGACTGGCGATGAGACGGGCCGGGTTGTCATCTGGCGACGGTTTGACATTCAGGAGCGAGTGCTGTGCGCAGAACACCACTGGCATAATACGGGTGTGACGAGTATTGCCTTTACGCCGTCGGGCGTAAGTTTCTATAGTGCTGGCCATGAGGCTGTGCTGGTCAAATGGTCGCTGGCCAATTCGGACGAGCGAAATTTTGTGCCGCGCATGTCGAGCATTATCCGGCACATCTTGATCAGCGATGGCAATGAGCATGTGCTCGCCTGCACCGACGACAATGCCCTGCATTTTATCAGCCCCAGCGAAATGATGCTGAAATCGGCGCTGCAACATTTCACCTATGCTTTGCCGGACAAGACGGGCAAAAGTTTGTTCCCCATCGGATTGAATCTTAATCCACGTACAAACACATTCGTGCTCAATGGACGCATCGGACATTTGCAGTTCTACTCGGCCTATACGAAGAGTTTGCTTTATAATGTAAATTAACTCCATCTTACTTCAACTTGTATTTGGTATAATTGTGTTACTCTCTGCAGCTGCGTGTGGTGGAGAGCAATGTGAACTCTCAGGAGGCGCAACGCATTATTTATAATACGTGCGTCACATGCGCTGCCTTCAACATTGACTGGATGGCAACGGGTGAGGTGTACAACGATCACCGCAACTTTGCCGAGTTGCGTCTCAAATTTTGGCAATATCAGGAGCGATTACAAAGGTGAGTGTTGAGACATGATAATTGAAAAGCACCACTCTCAATAATTCCATGTATTATTTTCCCCTTGCAGTTACAAGCTCAACACAAACATTGAGCTGCCGCATGAGCATGGCTTCCAGGCCATCATCTTCTCCAATCAGTTTCAAGTGAACAATTTGCGCTGTGCAACGGCCGGCAAGGATAATGTGATCAAACTGTGGACAGTTGGCGATTCGGAGAACATTTACAAGCGCGGCACAATGTGGAGCTGTGCAGCGCAGGCGAGCTACAAGCGACAGTCTCTGGGCTCTATTTGCTTCTCGCAGGACGGATCACTGCTGGCCGCAGGCTATGGCAGCACACTGGTGTTATACGATGCGCGCACGTTGCGGCTGCTGCATGCGTTGAGCTCATCTGCTGGCTATGATGGTGTTGTGGTCAAGGCTCAGTTGCGTCTAGCCCAGATGCCGGTGAATGGTACGCGCACGGAACTGCAGCAGCAGCGCCAACAGCTGTACGGACTGCTGCAAACGCTGCTCGACAGCAACGATCAGAAGCTGGTGAAGCAGGCTCGCCAACTGATTGCCAGTGCGCCGAGCAGTCAGTGCAAATCAAGCAATGAGCAGACGCCCAAGGATGCGATCAAGGAGAATGTATACAAGCATATTATGCAAATGTCCGAGTTGGGCTTGCATCAGAAGCTGCAGCTATTGCGTCGCTTTGACATAGAGTGCACCGTTCACGAGGCCTGCCACCGACAACTGCGGATGCATCTTCAAAATTGTGTGGTCGATCCAATAGCGGTGCAGCGTCGCCTGAAAACGCTTGAAGCGCGTCTGCATCGGTTGCAGCCGCGACAACGCTTCACGGCCAAACAGCGTCTGGCACGTCTCAGCAGTCGGCGGAAAAACTACGAGCAACTGGTCCGACAGGAGCTGCTGCCGCTGTTCAGTGTACTCCATCTGGATGAGACGACCAAACCCACAGCAGCAACAGCTGCAGCAACGAAACGCAAACGCTGGGAAACGAAACCGGCGGAAGCGCCGCATATGGAGTCAGCACCTCTGCAGAGCTGTGCGCAAATTTCACAGGTGCAATTTGGTGCCGGGGCGCAGGCGCATCTGGTGGCCGTCTGCACCGAGACCCGTGTGCTCATCTGGAATCTGATGACGTTGCGTCTGCAGGCGGGTCTCAAGCTCTCCGTGCGACAATTGGCCTTTGATCCGCTCACCAATCTGATAGCTGCCATTACGCGCAACGATGAACGTGAGTAACTGCATCCGCATTCCTTGAACGATTCCGTTTTCATATTTGCTTCCCTGTTGCAGTGCATGTCTTCCAGCCAAATGTACCACTGCCTGTCTATCAGCGCTGCAATTTGCCCAAGTTGCACGGCCTGGTGTGGCTGCCACGACGCCAGCCCAAGCAGAGCTCCATCAATGTGGATTGGCAGGCGCAGTCGACGCTGCACATGCTCACCCACGACAAGGAGATTGTCTATCTGGCCCAGCCCGGTCACAGCACAATGGATGATGCGATCGCGCCCATTTCCTTTGCCCAGCCACCAGTCGCGGAACAGCTGCTGCAATATGCAACATTTGGCAGTTTTGTGGCCAAACAGAAGTCGGGCGAGAAAATAGAGATTGCCAAGACCAGCGGACCACTGATTGTGGGGCGTGGAGTGCATAGCTCGGTGAATGCGGTAAGTATCTGTTTAACATATATCAATACGATGTCTGTAAATATGTCGACTCGAAATCCAACTAAATTAATTGGTTGAAGTTTATAGAATTGAAATGCAGGTTGATTTTTGCTTAAACTTCAATATTGGCTTATGTCAACTATTTGAAAGACTTAATAAGAGATTTCCTTATAGGGATATCATAAATTATCTATCATTTAATGATTGTATTATAGAATTCTCTGTCGACTGTTACAAAATCCGATTAACTGATAGTTTAAGGATTTCTTCAGTTTTCCAAGTATTCCTTCATTCCTTTCGGCCTTTCAATAGCAACAAGAACACTTAACAGAACCCACTCGTAAATTGCAACAAAAAAGCTTAATTAATCAAGATTCAGTTTCGATTAAGAAGACAGGTCATTGTTATACTTTATCATATCATGTATAAAAGGAAAATTTCTTGTCTACTGGATTTGATATGTTTATCTTCTTGGTTTTCGTAATTTTATTGAAACCTTAAATGCTATGAAGTACAAGTGGTTAGGCTTAAGATTAACTTAAATTATGCATATAGTAAATAATTGATTAATTATTTAGTTTTTTTTTTTGGTTAAACTTTGGTCTTGTTATAAATCCTGTTGAAATTCTATTTGCAATTGTAATTCGTCTTGTTGCTCAGTCATGTGCTGTTGTTGTTGTTGTTGATTTTGTTGTTGTTGTTGTTGTGTCGACTTGTCGCCCGATTGGCCCCATTTCTATTTCTTCCTCTTGCGTATGAGAACATCCCCAAGACGTGGCGCCGTTGGAACACGCAAGTGACGACAGCGACGCATCATCAGAACATCGTGCTTAAAGTAACGCAAGCAATGCCATTGGGGCACCTTGGGCATCAGCTGCTGGTGCTGTTGTAGGCGAAACAAATATGAAACACTTTAAATATAATATATATATTTATATGTATATATAAATAATAAAAAATAGTTTGACTCTTACATGATTAATTATATATACAATATATATGTATAGTTGGTCACATAGCAGAGTCAAAATATTTTGTAAAAGATACTTCAATATTTATTTATATTTGTGTAGTTTCTAGACTCCGTGTTCCCCTTCACTTTTTCAAATCTTGCAATCTTTTTGTTCAGTTTTGTTTCGTCATGCTTTCTTCTCGTTGTATTCAAACAACATTTGAATAATTTCAATTCATATTAATAATGCCATTCCCTTAAAGCACAATTGTGTTGCTTATTTTTGGATGCCTTTCAATTGGATTTTACATGGATTTAGACGAGGAAATTGCGCTCCTAGTTTTATATATAGATAAATTAGCATAGCAACTGTTCTTTCTTAATTTTGTTTAGGCGATTGTCGTAGGTCTAATTTGAATAATGGTGGAAAGAGTTTATTGACATTTTAGTTGATATCCTTGAGCTGCGTTCAAAGATCATTAAAGGCTACGAATTAATCGCCTTGTTATTTACGAAATTTGTGAAAACACCTCGAATTCTTCGCAGTAAAGTTGATAAGGAAACACTCACTTCAAATATTATATAAGCAAATGGAATATTCTGATCATCATCATACACAAATATATATAAACCGTTAAGGCCTATAAATAGTCGTGCTGATTAACAGCCGCTCAAGTCGTGTTCACGGCCTTATTATTGCTGTCAATTCGAAAGTAATCTTTTAATTAACAATTGCACTTTGTTGCAGTCCAATTTAATTTCAATTTCACTAAATTTCATACCCTTAATACGGAAATGTCATTCTGTAGAAAGAAAGAAAGGCAACATAAAACAACGAAATTGCCTCAGCTCACAACTTCTTGCACACTTCCGTGTTTCTTGTACACTCCGTCCCCGAAACTCACCTCATTCACAATTGGCACGGGTCCAGCTTGGGCCCAGGCACAGAACAGTGCCAGGCACATCAGCGAAATGACAGCAATAAAGTTGGGCCACATTTCGGTATTTTATTTGTACCAATTCGGTTAAACTGCACTTCTTATTCTTTGCTTTTTGCTTTCTTCAATAGTTAAATAAGAATTGTATGTTTTATTGTCTGTTGTTGGGGTTCAAGTAGCGCTTATGCGCCGTGAACTTTTTGTGCTTGTTATTTTATTTCCGTAAACTTTTGCGGCACGCGCTTCCGTTTGCCTTCCTTCTCTGCTCTTCTCAGTGCTCAGTCACGCTCTCTCCGGCACTGTTTGCGCTGCTGCTATGCTGCTGCTGCTGATGCGGTTGTTGTTTGTGCAAAATACAAAGGCAGAATGTTGAGCGGCTGTTGTCGTTCAATGCAATTTATATGCCGCCGCACTGCTGCGACAGCGACGCCAACGGCAGTCGCACCAGCAGCAGCTGCTTCGTGCGTGACTCGCTCTCATTATTCTAATACACGAAGCCTTTGCTCGTTAAGTTCGGTTTGTTATTGTCGCGTACGCGCTCGCTCTCTCTCTCCCTGGCTAGCGCTGTCTCTGTCGTACTCCCACATGCATACTTTTCAAATGCGGCCGCTGCACTTGCTGCAGTCGCCCACTCTAATGGTGGAGATTGTGCTCTCAAATTCACTCTCTCGAATTTGCTCTCTCCTGACATTCGACACTCGTATGCGTATAGCTGCGACGGTGGCGTCGTGTGCCTTTCAGCTCATTATGCTGTTCAATAAATAAATAGTAACGGACATTTGTTGTGGCTACTTAATGTTGAGTTGAGTTCTTCTCACCATTGTAAATTTCCCCTGAGACCCAGCCGGTTGGCGTGGGTTGCCAATAAATTGGATGGCAAGCAGCACTTGTCGCTTATTGGCTTACTTATACAATAAAATTACAAAAATACTGTATAATTACAGTTAGTTTTACTTAACTGCAATTTACGATTGTAAATTGTGTTTACCATGGCGCGACTTCAGCCAGTTAAGTTGTTAATCTTAATTAATGTTTCATCAGAAAAGCGCAACGAATGAGTGAGGAATCTGTCGAAAATCTTTTGAAACATTTTTGAACATGTGTCGAAAAATGCGCAAAAATAAAATATTACTGTACTTGGACGCATGCGCGAAGGTTAACTGTTTCTAAAAGACACTTCAAATTCAGTTCGACACCAATGACAAACTCATAAAAATGACGACAACAACCCAAACAAATCCATGGCATGTGAATATGAATTTCAAGTGCGAACTTGAACCATAATCTCAACTAGCACCCCGAAAAAAAAAAACTGGACATGTTCCATAGCCAATAAAAATGACAAAAATGGGTATTATAATGTTTAATGTAGAGCAAGTTGATTTTATTGGTGTCTGTCTTATAATAGACGGATAAGTATCGATCCCTAAAACTCGAAATATATATTTTTTTCACAAAGAAATAAGTAGAAATTTTGATTATGGAAGTTCGGAATTGATTACAGGGTATATACAAAGCGGCTATTTCTGACTTGAGCACTTTGGCTTGCCTTGTTTTTTTTTTTGTGTGAACTTTGTCAAGGTCATTGCCAATTAATGTTCTCGAATTCATTTCACAATTACAGTTGGTCAATTTGTCCGCCCATACGATGCCTGCGATGAGCCTGATCTGCGGCGAATTCATCAAATCGCTCTTAACGCCAGCTGAGAGCACAATCAGACACAACGCAGCTATTGAAGAGACGCTCAGCAATGGTAGATTAAATGGCAATGGGATCGCTCACGAGGACAGCGACTTGGAGCAAGACGAGGAGCACAAGGGCGATGGGGTCGTGTACGAGGAGGTGGCAAGCGACGAGGTGCGCAAAACATTGCTGGAGCAGAACACAGTACTGGAACAGCAGAGCAGCAGCCAGGCGGATGAGCATCTATCGCTGGACGCTCGATTGAAGAGTGCTACTCAACTCGATGTACACCTGGAGTTTTAAATGTAGAATTATTACAGACTTACATACTATTTTAGATGATGAGAGAAAACAATGGAGCATTCAGACAGTTCAGCTATCGTAATTACTTACATAATATATTGACCATAATTGTTGAAGCACATTTCGTGCGAAAAGTTCTATTAAATATAAACTAAATGCACTTATTTTTTATAAACAAATGTCTTTTTATATAAACAAGATAGTTGCGAATTGTCAGCTGTTTGAAATTGAAAGCTATTAAGTAAAATTGAAACACTGTTTATTTTTTTTAAACTTAAATTAATGACTGTAGTTTTAATGTTTTCTCTGATATTTTATACAAAATGTAAGAAATGCAATTGCAAATAATTTGATTAGATTAAAAATACTTGCGACGCGGTATGAGACCAGCATGCGAGAGCACATTATAGATTTCCATGCGGGGTATTTTCTCCGCCTGCCGCTCAAGGACCTACAAGCGACACAAAGGTAACGCATTTGAGTTAAAGTAATATCAAGGACAGACTTACCACCTGCTCGCCGGGACCAAACCAACTGGATCTGGCCAATGCATCCCTTACACGCGGCGTCTTATAAAAGGGATTCTGTAATTGTTGCGGCAACGTTTGCTCCCAGGCAGCATTCTCCAAGACGGCAACATGCTGCAAATTGCGCTGCGGACGTGCCTGGACGCAAGTAATACACATAATCGCTAAGATCATATAGCGATAGTCCCGACACCTGAGGAATAAATTCATCTAAATTGAGTGTAAGTTGCAATGCAAGTTAAGCGAAAACTGTAAAATGAAAAGTTGTATTTCCTTCAATTTACCTATTATTTGTTGTACTTTGTGGCACCAAATGTAAATAATAAACGCATTTAATTACACTGATGATATAAAATGTTTAAGGATGGATGCGTAACAAGATCGCGACGCAAAATAAAAAACATTTTACTTGCATGGCATTATTATTATGATCATTACATAATTGTGGCGTGCATATGATACGACAAGTTTCCGCCTGTCACGCATATGCACGCATGTGTTTAAACACACACACACACATACACACACCCCGTCAACCCAAAAACATACCACTAACCCACCCATCCCGACCGACCGTGTGCTTAGCCAGGTCTGGTAAAGGCCTAAAAACCAAAATGACCGCTTTTCACTGCAGGCAGAGAGACACACAGTGGACAACTTACTCGTCAGCTGACTTGGTTGCTGCCGCCTCAATACGAGTATTTATATGTGCACCATACACTATTTTTGCCTGGCTGGCTACAAAAGTTGTCGTCATGTCGACTAGCAGACGGCTCTCATTTCCTAGATGTCGCGTGCGTCAAAAAATAACATAAAATAAAATAAAATGAAATAAAAATCACCGTCTGCAGCTGTGAACGGCCCACTTTTGTTGAAGCCAAACTATCCCTGATCTTTGGTTTTAATTGGATAACCGGCAGTGCAGTGCAGTGTGGAGCCTCGACTTGTCTTGATGCACCACACTGTTGTGGCGGTGATGTAAGTTTTAAACTTGATATTGCCTCTTGAGGCATATGTTGCATATTGCATTTTGCCCAAGTCGTCTTGTATGCCCTTTATTCAGCAATTCATCAACCATGCAGAGGGCAATGATGAGGTGATTACGTGATCAGGGCTGCAACAACGCATGTCCACTTGAGATTTATAGTTTATAGTTTATCCCAGTTGTACAAAATGGAATTTATGGTTGACAAAAAACGGACATACTCCCTCTTTTCAAATAATTTTAATGATTATTCAATTGGTCAAGTAATCATTTATCACGCCCATTTTCTAAAAATTCAATTTAGTTCCTTCTCAAGAATTGAATGTGATTTTGTTCATTTAGCCTCTGTCTTTATCAAGTAAGTTAATAAGTTGTCAATACGAAAAACGCCAACGAAGAATTTTCAAAATAAATATTTAAGCTGTATTTTTGTTTGACTTAAATAGTGTTCGATTTTAAGTCTGAAAGAAATAATAAAAAAAAGTTACAATTAGCATTAAATCAGGCAGTGTGTTATTTTGCCACACATCAGACGCACATCAAGGTACGCAATAAATATTTACATTTGAATGTAAAATGTAGTTAATTGAAGTCATTACCAGATCATACTTTTATGCAAAAAGCACGTCAAGCAATTGTTAATCAACGACTAATTAAAACAACAACAATTATTTTTAAAAAATAAGCAAAAACATCCGCATTGCGGAGAGCTGCAACAAAAGTTTACACTGCTTAAAGGTTTACGAGCTAAGTTATTGCCAAAAAAAAAACTATGTAATGAGCCGTTGATGAGTCTGCCCTTAAGCCATAGTTAAAATCAAGGTCTACCACTTGCGACCATTCACTCGCGGATGCTCCCATCTAAGTAGGTGGCGCAAATTGCAGATGCATTTCGAGTTCCAGTTATTTTCCAGTTGTATTTCCTCATTGTATGCAAAATTCAAGTGAGTGGTGTAAACAAATTTGTGGGCACGTCGTATAACAATACGTCAATCTTTGTCAATTAACCAACATGACCCAAATTTTTCGGAATGAACGTAAAATCTAAACTGCAACGGACGAGTACGCCAATTGGATTCCATTGACCCAATCAAAAAAATAACAACAGCAACAGCAACTTGCGTTGTTTTCACATGTAAGTAATTCGCAGACAGTAACAGAGTCCGTATCCAAGTCGGAGACTCAGTCTAAGCATGATTCCGATTCCGACTCTGAGGCAGAGTCACAGTCATAGTCACAATCACAGTCACAGTCACAGTCTGAGGCACATCACTTGACACACAAAAAAAAGTACACTTCCAAAACCTGAAAAAACGCCAGCACATTTGGGGGCACTGAGAGTTTGCCAAGTTGAGTTGCATAATGCAAAAGCACCAACAACAACAACACGTATGTGTATGCAACGAGGAGGAGAAGCAAGGAATGTCAGTGACAACAATCATGAAGTACAAGTAAAGATTACCATAGCTTCAGTAGCGACTTGGACAAATACTTTTATGAATGAATTGTGAATGAAGCACTTAAGACAAATATGAAGTAATATGCACTTAAATAATACCGGTGAATTTGATCAATCTATATTGGCTTAAGGTAAACCAACTCTACAAATACAGGATAAATCACTTCCTCTATGCCTTGTATATCACTTCCTTTAGAAATGCATATTTAAACCAAATGTGGATTGAAAACGAACAATTTTTAATAGAAGGTTTCGCAGAAAAAATGTAATAATAATATTATTTTATTTATTTTGGTTTATCACATTTTATATAACAACATTACTAAATGCTTAAGCAAACTATGCTGACCTACAAAATTAATTAATTAAATCACGATTTATTGCCCAAAAATAAAAGCGATTACATCATGGACAAACTGTCGTCAATTTATGGTCAATATTAATATTCACTTCTGGTAATGCCACTTAGACATGACAATATAAGCAATACATCCATTATAACTTACCAGGCAGTTAAACGTTTTCTTTTTATACCCAGTACTATAAATATTATAACGGAAATGATGGTTAGACTTTATAATCGATAGATTTGGATATTCACAATTTTTAAGATAAACCCTTAATTGGTATACTTATACTTTCAGAACTAATTTTCTATACTGCAAAATCTCATAAAAAGAGTTACATTTTTTTTCATTAAATTTTTGTTAGTCAGGAGTTTGAAGATTTTTCTTAAAAGGGTATTTATTAATCAATCAATGTTCTGATTGGTTTCAATTACATTGATGCTTTCTTTCTTGCTGTTGAATGAAAATAGGCGACAAATATAGCCAACAATAATAATAGCCATGCCCACAAATAAAACAGTACTCTAATTAAAGTGGTATAGTTTTTTTTTGTTTTTTTTGTTTTTTTGAACATTTTGTGCAATTGTTATGAAAAAACCTGACCGTTAAATTGAATTATTTGCCGTGAGCAACTGTCAACTGTGATTGTTTGTGTGTTTTTAAGACTTGGCCAATGTTTGGGTTGTTGTTGTTTATATTGTGGTAGGTCAAATTGTTTATGGTTATTTGCATTGCGCCTTTAGCTGCTCTATGTTTGTTGTTGTTGTTTTTTTTCTCAGTTGCTTGCAACTGCTTTGCTTTTGGCGGACAAACGCAAATATTTTGAATTTTATTAAGTGTTGGCAAACTTTTTGGTGAATGGGTCACAAAAATTTATGTGGGGGAATTTGGCAAGGTTCCATTTTGTGGACGCTAGATGAGATTTCAAAATCAACAGGTAATTTATGTACTTCCCATAATGTCAGTTAGTGCTTTACAATTAAAAAAGAGAATTAATACATTTTTATTTTTTATGCTCACATATAATTTGAATTTCACTTATTAATAGCATGCAAAACTCACATTTTCGTTTTATTGTTATTAATTATTTTTTGATTTGATAATTTCACGCGTATTTCTCCGTATGTTTATTATTATTATTTTTAATTTAATTATTTTTTTTTTTGCAGCGTAATCCTGTTGAGCACAAAAGCCGTTAGGTTTCTCGATTAATTAGCGTTGACTTAAAGCCGCAATATGTTGTTGAAATAAACGCGGCCAGTTGGCAACTGAATTGTACGCTACGAGCTAACAGCGACATCACCAAAGAGCCGGTTGAATGCAGCTTTAAAGTTTTTGAATCACTAAACCAAAACCGAAAAATTCAACGAAACCTTAACGAAGCCTCGAAAGCTATGTCAAAAAGCAGCAGATTACATTAAATGGAAGACTTGAAATTATTTGGTTTCATTTTTGGTATGAATATGAATGCTAATTTTTATTTACGATGATTGTAATACAAAATGATCGATAAAGTCCTGTAGCATGTCCTGCATGCGACTCCTGTATATTTCATCGGTGTTGAAGGCTTTCAGGCAGATGCCAATGCGTTTCCGACTGAAGAAATCACTGAAACCATCAGCAGTGCCTGTTAGCTCCTGGGTGCATGTAGTTGGCATGATGACGAGATGACAGAAAAGGCAGCTCTCTATGAGGCCAACAATGCGATACTCTTCCACTGAGTCATAGTATTCAGCCTCAGTCATAAAGTCAGATATATTTAAGCCGGCACGTTTCAGAAATTCGGTCATAAAGCGATAATATTCCGCCAGTAATTCACTGAGATGAGCTTCCCGAAATTGGCTTGTTGTGGGTATGGTGAGCACTGTGAGCAGATCTATGACAGGCGCGGCATACCTGGCCAACTGGAAGTCTACGAAGCGACATTGGAGCGGTTTGTCGCCATACTTGCCATACTGGAAGAGTATGTTGTTAGCCCAGAGATCACCGTGCAGAAGTACATTCAGTCGAGTATTCGAAGTTTTGACCAGCTCAAAGATGCGTGACATGCGTTGGGTAAAGTTGGCCAATATATAATCCAGCTGGCTCTGATATTTGGGCATCATCTTTATAAACTCCTTGAGCACCAAACAGGCTTGATTAAAGTTGACCAGACGCAGATGCTCTGGCGGCACATTCGATGGATAAGCATTCTCCTCCAAAGGGATTCGCGGTTTTTTTTTGTGGTCTTTTATAATAGATCCTGCGTGCATTGCGGCCAACGTCTTCAGACAGCAGTGCAGCTGCTCATAATTTAAAAGACCATCACGATCAGCGCCCATGCGATAACCCTGATCTATGAGATTCTCAAAGACCAACAGATTCTTATCCGCATAGTAGCATTTGGGTGCGATCTCTGTGCAGGCTGCCTGCACGTCCGGCAGCACATGCTGATAGACGGATATCTCCTTTTGAAACACGGAAAAATCCTCGACATATTCCATATGGGATGCATTCCCCACCGGCGCCGATTTGCAGAATAAGCGCAATTGTTTCAACTCTCCCGTTTCCTGCAGTCGCAGTACAACCTGCAGATAGAAGTGACTGCCTAGAAATCCGGCTGGCGCCTCGGACACCGGCTGCAACTGATAGCTGATAATTTCAAAGTTGGCAGTCAGATCATTCTGATGCAGATAACTCTGACACATGCCACGTATCTCGGTGTTGCTCAACTCTAATGCCGTTGCCATCCTGATTCAGACTGATTCGGCTCGTTGGGGGTGGCTCTTACTTTATATCTTGGCACCAGAATAATATGTAAATATACCTCAAAGCCATTTACATCCTATAATAATTTAGACAACCGAGCGAATCTTCTTTTGGACTGTCGAATACTGAATACTCTTCAGTATGAATGATCGATGTATAATGAATGCGATGGTGACAATTTCAAACTGGGCAGATCAGGATACTCCTGAAAATATCAACTATTCTGGTAATATTAGTGTTGAGAAACAAGCACCTGTAAGCACATTTGGTGGATCTTATAACGTCTTCATTTATGATTTAAATTTACTTTATTTTATTTATCAACAACAATATTAAGCGTAAGAAAGGGTATATTCATGCAATGACCGCTACTTCATGCATGGCAAGATAAATGTGTTTTGTTTTAATAAAACAGAACAACTCAGAAAACCCGCTTACACGATACAATTTACGATTCAGTCTTTGGTTTAATAACCGGAAAAAACCTTTTACTTGTTAAATAAATCAAAGCAAGCGAACAACGAGTGCTTCATTCATGTGACGGTGAACGAATTTTAAATCCATTGATAACATTTTATAAAGCGTTCTTATAAAATACTATTTGCGTTTCAGTTGCGAGTTAATGTTTAATTAATAAACGGAAAAATTGTTTTTTATTTTTATAAAAAGCAAAGAAGTTAATAGGTATTTATATTTATTGTAAGTATTTATTATTATTGTCATCTTTTTATTGTACTTATGAAATAGCGGTTGTCATGTGAACATTGTTACTACTACTTAATACTAAACGTTGCCGTCTAGTTAAATATTGTCGTGTGGATTTGAGAGGCTCTCGTAAAACACTCCGCGCATGTGTTTATTATGTGGTAGAATAAACTATTTGTATTGTTGACTTGTGGTAAATACAACTAATTCATCAGATAATTAAGACCAAAGACAATTTAGTTGGCAATTTAGTTGATCTCTTGATAAATTTTGTCCAACAGCTGCAAAGTGCGCTTGCCGCGTGCCTGGATTACTGGGAAAATGAACAGCTGTACGACAACTCTATCGAGATGGTTTGGTAGAAATCATGAACTATTTAACTATTGGTTATTATGACATACAATTCAGTTACTGAATGGAGCTTAAGCAAATAGTAACATTATGCGCTTGAGAGGAAGCGTTGAGGAATATTTGAAGAATTCCACGTTGCACGGGGCACGCTTTATAGTAGATGAAGATGCCAGCTGGTTGGAGCGCATATTTTGGATCATTTGTTTGACCGTCTCATGGTATGCCTCCTGGTTGCTTATCAAAGCGTCGTTGGGTGAGTTTAATAATTCAAGAATGGAGTATAGTTTTTTTGTTTGTTTTGGCGAACTGCTCATTTGTTATCTAAATTGACAAGCTGCTTTTGAGAACAACGCGATTAGCTTTGTGGTGGAGAGTTCTTATCGTGATTGGGATTCCAATTTCCCCGCCATTATAGTTTGTGAATCGAAGAATATGGATCGCATACAGGAAGTAGCCGAACAGTAAGTATGCATTTATATCTGTATCATCTTATCGCTATCTGATTTTGATATATTTTAGGCTCTGGGGAGCCGATCATGATTTTACCTTGGAGGAAGTACTCAGCGAGATTGCCTTCTTTCGTGGCGAGTCCTATCACACTGTGCACGAGTGCAGCGGGGAGGAATCCACAGCTTCATGTTTCTATTCGAATTTCTCGTATTACGCCCAGCTGGTTAGGAGCAGCTGTGTGGACTCAATTAAGAGCTGTCAGTGGAATAAGTCACCCTTTGACTGCTGCAGATATTTTCAACGCATGGAAACGGAACTGGGAATTTGCTATGCCATCAACTCAATGCAGGCGGGGTTAGTTAAGCAATCAGATAATAAATAACATTAATCAATGCTTTTTTTTTTAATATTTTCAATTTATACAGAAAGCACAAAGGTCCAAAATTGAATATGTACTCCAATCGCTATACGGGCCCGGGATCTTTGACAATGGAGCTCTACACAGAGGCAACGGTAAGTGAGCTAAATTGAAATATATATAAAGCTGGATAGCTACTTAATATTCACGCTGGAAAGGTTTTCATTCTGGGTACTGAGGAGGTGCCCACTTTGGTAACACCAAAAACTGATTTCTTCGTGGTGGGTCCCTACATATCGTTTGTGTAAGTAGTTTTAGTTCCATGATACCCTATATGTATGTATGTTATAGTTGTACCATTATCGATCAGTCGGTTAGTGTCCAAGCGTGATATTGAGAACGATGAGGAGATCCGGCAGACGAGCGTCCAACAGCGCAACTGTCGTTTTCCGGATGAGAATATTCTGAATGTGCATCACTATTACAGTTATAGCGCCTGCACGGTCCAGTGCCGCAAGGATAGGCAAATGGAGTTGTGCAATTGCTCTAGCCATCTGACACCCAACGCACCCGACTGGCAGCTATGCAACATGGATGGCCTGGAGTGTCTAAATCGCAACTACGAGGATCTCTCGGTGATCATTGCCAAATGGTCACGTCGACGTGGCCGCAAGGGACTCGTCTGCGATTGCCTGCCCTCCTGTACGGAGGTGGACATCACAACCGTCTTTGACAGCAAGGATAACATTTATGGACACCAGAATCCAATCTCTAAAATAGAAGTGGCACTGATTGATCTGCCAACGGAGCGTTACAAGCGTAACTTGGTAAGAGGCAAATTGGATCTGGTGGGTAAGTGCGACTGGAAAATGTGTAGTTGTCAACTGTGTAACTAGATATGCAAGTACATTTGCTTTATAGTGTCCATTGGTGGCACAACGGGTCTGTTTGTGGGCGCCAGCTTGCTGAGTTTTGTGGAGATCATATACTACATGACCATACGACCCTATACCACCTACATGCACGAGAAACAACGCCTGAAGAGACTCAGTCAGCTTAAAATCGAAAACTAAAATCGATGTTCGACGATTCGTGTAGATCAAAAAAATAAACATTATAATAAACATATTGTATTGCTTTGCTTGCGAAAAATAAAAATCGAATTTAGTTTCCAATAATTTTCACTTAATCTTAATTGCTACCTTCAAATCGTCTGTGAAATACTATCTAAGGTTGTCAGTTTTAATGGTCTTATCCTATTCACTATGCTATATTTGGCACACTCTCAACTGCAATCTGATGGGTGCCACGAAGAAAAAAAACCAACCGAACAATTCTCAGAGTCTCGGAAATTTTAATTTTCGCTCAGTCGGATTGCGTTCGGCAGCGCTAACGCATGGGAAAATTGTAGTGAGAAAAACGTTCGAAGAAAATTCGAAAAAGAGAAAGAGCAAAGACGGAATACGATAAAGTCATACACAGTGCGTATACGTCATACAAAGTATACGAAATATGCTGTTAACGCGCGGGGAATGTTTGCAAATCCTAAGTAAGTCATTAAATGTAGAAAACGAAAAATTGCATCTCGTAGATTATGAACTGGAGAGGGAAAAAGAAGCCGTTGGTTATCTGGGCGAATATTACACGTTGACTTTAATGTACTGCACTGTAAGTTTAACTAAGGAATGATCGTTCAGATTATTTTCCCAGTGACAGATTGAATGCCTTATAGCCTTTCAATATCATCATAATTAGTTGTATGTGTCTGCATTTATACTGTTTAACAAAATATAAATTGTTCAGCCTTCAATTTTCGTTACATTTCTTTAGATTGCCTAATTAAGTAATTATTATTATTAAACCTTTGGAAGAAAATAAAATCTTTAGGATAACGTCATACAAAGAATTTTAAAATCCAAAGAAGTATTTATATATATTAATAGTTTGAGTAATTTCATTATCTTATCATATTTTTTGAATAATTAATTGTAAGATTATTTGACTTTATTGCATTTATCTAAAAATATAATAAAATATATGGTTGCATACTTTCAGACAGCTTCAAAAACTCAAGTTGAACGACTTTTTGTCAAGGCGCTGCAACAGCAAAGCGATGAGGCTGAAAAAGAGTATATTTTTCGGAAGGAGGCATTTTTGTATGAGACATTACTGAATGAGATGCAAAAATATTGTGTGTAATATCAAAAACATATGCAAAATTTAGGCTGCTAATAGTTTTAATGCCATTTCACAGCCAGGATCACATGGAGCCCCAAATCATTTTATACGCGCTCCGACCTTATTGTGCTCGAGAACATCAAACTCATTGGCTATTGTGGGGCAGGAAATACGATGTTAAGCATGAATCAGATGCATCAATTGTTGCGAGGACTGGCGGCTTTCCATGCGGCCAGTTTGGTCTATGAGCAGCGAGAGGGTATAAATATTGGAAAACAATTTGGTGAATACTTGCATGAGATAACAGTGGCTCCAAATATAGACTGGTATACAACAGGAATTTCAGCTATCTTGGCCGTAATAAAGACACTGCCCCAGTACCACCCAAGCATGGACTCTCAGCTGGCTGATGCCGTGCAGAGGGTTTATGAGCAGATTTCACCCTCCAGCAAATATAGGAATGTTGTCTGCCATCGTGATCTATGGGCGGGCAATGTTTTCTTTCCTGCTGATCACGAAGATGCCGCGTTGCTGATTGATTTCCAGACCTGTCGCTATTCGCCACCAGCCGTCGACTTATGTTTCAGCCTCTATTTGAATCTGACAAGTACACAGCGCCGACGAGTGGAAGTTAATTGCATTGATTTATATTATAAATGTCTGCAAAAGGACTTACAGGACTTTGGCTTGGAGTCCACTGAACTGATACCCAAATCGGAACTGCTGCAATCCTATGAAGAATTTCGGCTTTTTGGAGCTCTTTACAATGCCTTGGTAGCTACCGTTGTCAAAGTTCCCAGAGAATTTGTTACGAACGAATTCAAGTATGTCGATCGGAGGGCCGTCATTCTCGATTATATGAGAGAGAATGAAGAGTTTAGAGACATCATGGAAAAGTGCTGCTTGGAAGTCGTAGAAATTGCTCTTGTCAAGTGACATTACCCTCACTCTCTCCCACACACCGATAAGATAGAATTCACTGCTCTGTAAAGCAATGCGAGCGATAAGCTGTGCGCATAAATCATATATAAGAAATAAATAGCGAACCGACGTTTTAATGCACTACATTGAATAAATATTTATATGGCTGTATAATTTGCTTAAATTAATGAAGGTTTGTTTTGAAAACCAAACGAAATACACATTTATATGGTTTAAAATAAAACGTAAGATAGCCAAATGATCGCATGCCAAATATGTTGTTTTGATAATAAAAATTCATGCTAATTAAATACGAGCAACGCATTCAATTCAATGACTCTTGAAATGTTTACCATCTAACTAGACAACAAGTTGTGTATACGCTTTTAAGTAAGGGTAGAGCAAACAACGATTTCTTCGAAGAAAAGGCACGAAATTGTAAATACTAGTTTGAAATTGTCTCTCGCACAGTACGATTGTTATTTTTTCGCTGCGGACGGTGCACATAAGTCATTTAATAAGATTTACTATTGAATCGCTAAAATCATGAGCAAACAAGACTATAAACCGGTGTTAACGCGAACCAATCGTTTCGAACTGTTTTCAATTGATGAATGCGCGCAGATATTGAAAGCTGTGCTCAAAGATCAGAATCAAATGGGAATCCTTAACAAGTTCCAAATTTTGCCGGCCATTGAGCATGTGGGTTTTCTAGGTGAATATTACCACCTCGTGCTCAGCTATCGATTGGAAAATGAGACCGAGGAACGCACAACACGTCTCTTTGTCAAATCTATGGTTTACGAGAATGCGGACATGTCCTACTACGACGAAAAGTCGGGCATTATTAAAAAGGAGGCCCAGCTGTATGGATTGCTGCTCAATGAGCTGAAAAAGTTCTGTAAGTGAGAACTGACATTGTTATAATTATAATTTCTCATAACTTATAACGAAATAAACAACGCATTGCACATCATTGGACCTGTCAGGTTATAAACAAATCTTGATAGCAAAGATTAAGCTATATATTTTTATTTTCATTCATTCATTCATTCATTTTATATACTTCAATATATTAATGTTAAACATTTCAATAGCTGCTCATGTGTGGTGTGCCAAGTGCTATTTCACCCGGGACGATCTGTTCGTAATGCAAAATATTGAGGATTTGGGCTACAGATCACTGCCCTCAGAGACGAAATTTCTAAGCGAGGATCAGCTGCGACCGATGTTGAGGGCACTGGCTACCCTGCATGCCAGCAGCGTGGCTTATGAGCGAAAGCATCGGGTGACAATCGGCGTGGAATTTAGGCAGTGGCTGCTGGAGAAGTCAATTGATCCCGATATTGAATGGTGGACGACGGGCATAAAGGTTCGTTTTCGATTTGGCTGCGTGAAATTGTTGTTGATTCAAGAGATTTTTTGCCTTTTTCAGGCTATTCTGGCCGTGACCGCTACACATCCTCGAGTGATCAATGATGCAGCTGCTCAGGCGTATATAGCAAATGAGCTGCCACGTTGCCTAGATCGGGTCTACTATATGGCAAATCCATCACCTGTGCATCGCAACGTATTTCTACATCGCGATGCGTGGGGTGGCAATGTCTTCTATCCCAAGGAACAGTCCGAGAATGTGGGCTGTGTCCTGGTCGACTTTCAGCTGTGCCGCTATGCGCCGCCAGCTGTGGACTTCCTAATGGCCAGCTATCTGAATGTCGAGCCAGCGCAGCGCAAGGGAATGATGGAGCGGATTACATCTGACTACTATGAACACCTGGTGTCGGAGCTGGTAGCCATGGGAGTCGATGCAGAACGCGAGCAGCTTAGCCGCTCTGATTTTGAGCAATCGTTGAAGGACTTTTCGCTTTTCGGTGCCACATATAATTGCATTGCAGCCACCATACTCAGATTACCCGATAACTATCTGAAGAAACTGAAGGATGAACAGGCGGGGGAGTTTCATAGTTTCTGCAATGTGGATCGCACCAAAAGTGTTTTGGGCTTGATGGGCGAACATGCGGACTTCCGATGTTATTTATATGCCTGTGTGGATGATTTATTGGAACTGACATACTATAAACAAGCCGAATAAAACGGACTTAACTTTGAACTGAAATGAAATGTCTTTGTATTAAGATACAACATTTGTACTTTTTTAATGAGACCTGATTTGCTTAATATGATGTAATATTTATAGAGATTTATGCTTAACCAAAACTAAAATATTTTATATGTGAAAGCATACAGTCCAAAAGAGAACTGAAATACAACATTAAACATAAAATGTAGTAGTGGTTTTTTTTTCTCTGTGTAATCTCAATGCTACCTAGTAACACAAGCTTATCACTTTCGGTTATTTTACTCAAAGATTATCTTATCGCAAGAATTGTATATTAAAGAGCTGAGATTGTTGGGATTGTACATAGATAAAACGTTTTTTATGATTACTTTGCGAACTCTTTGGTTGTAGACGATATCTTTTACCAGCTACGAGATCTTGATTCTTACGTCTCTTCAGTATACATCTAACTGTCAGCATCAATGGAACTGCTCAGCTCCGAGGAATGTCATCTGATAGCGTTGCGTACGCTGCAGCTACAAATTGAAAAGGAAAATTTGGTTATAATAAATCGGCAGCTCGATGCGGGCTCCAATGATTTACAGGGCTACATGGGCGAATACTACCAGCTGCTTTTGGACGTAGAAAATACAGAGACGAAAACGAAGCATCATTTGCAATACTTTGTTAAAAGTTTACCCTATAAAAATGCGCCGCAGAGAGCTGAATGCGAACGCAAAGGAGTTTTTCTCAAGGAATCAACAATCTATAGTCAAATATTGCCCAATGTGCAGAGATATGGTGGGCATCTTTAATAATGGTGTTACCTTGAATAACTTCCATACTTTTAATATGAAGTGGATGACTTAATTTATTCGTATATATATATTTTTATTCGTAAGTACTCTGAAATTTTCCAATAACCTAATTTATCTTCTTTAGGAAGCCGCAAGCTCTTTCCGCAATGCTACTACAGTCGAGATGATGTAATTGTGCTGGAGGATCTCACGCCTAATTATCGCCACCTTAAACCGATGGAGGCTTATACCCTAGAGCATTACAAGTTGGTGTTGGAGCATTTGGCTGCTCTACATGCGGCGAGCATTGCATGGGAAAATGCCGATCAATTTAATATTGGTGATCGCTACAAGGCGGTCAACATCGAACTAATGCTGGACACCCAAAATGAGTGGTTTACCACAGGCTTAAAGGTTCGAACACCCAGAAAAAATGCTATATAAATACGAGTATACTTTTCCTTAACTATACATCGTCAACAGGGCATCGTTTTCTTGGCTGCACAACATGACAAATACCAAACGGAATCCGCTCAAGCTTTCATTAAGGATAAACTTTATCAGCTCCTGATCGAAACGGAAAAGATGGTTAAACCCTCGACGATCATAAAGAATGTGCTGTGTCATCGCGACAGTTGGGATCGCAATATACTTTTTGGTTTCCCAAGTCAGAGTGCCAAAGTACCCAACTCGTGCTGTATTGTGGACTTCCAGTTGACTAAGTATTGCTCACCTACATTAGATGTACTATATGTGCTCTATATAGTGGCGCCATCAAGTGAGAGACTTGCTTTTTATGAACAATGCGTGGAGCATTATTACGATTGTCTTCAATCGGAATTTGTTCGACTTCGGCTGCCGACAAATTTGATTACAAAAGAGAATTTTTTGGAGGACTGTCAACGCACTCGCTTAGCCGCATTGGTAATGAAGGCCATAACCGAACCCCAGACAAAAATGTCACCAAGTTTAGCCAATAAGATGCGTGCCGAGGAGCCCGTGAAATTTGACTATTATCTAAATGTTGACCGAACTGAAATGTATCTGAGGGTCATGGAATTGCAGCCCGATTATGAGAAAAAGATAATGGCGCCAATTGAGGAACTAGTTGATTACCTCATGGATCACGATAACATATACACACCTGAATAAAATACTGTGATATACATCAAGAAATTAAAATAATAATCGTGTTTTTGGACATACAATATTTATTAAATGACCTCACAGTTGGAACTAATAGCAAATAGATTTCGTCATAGGTATAAACTAACTAGTTTTGATGGCATACATATTGTTATATAAATATATATAGTTGTATAATACTAACTTGAAGCTGGACTCTTTGGGTTAAGATCCGCATTGCAATTGTTAAAAGGCTAGCTACATTTAAAAGACCTCACACATTGACTGCTAGCTAATCAGTCCAGCAATCCTCATTAGCATCGTCGTCGTCAAAGTCGCGCACATTGAAGTCCTCATGAAACAGTTCCTCGCCCTCCTCCTCGGAGGACTCCGACTGTCATCTAATGCCGCTGACCCGGTGCGGCAGACTAATCACACCCTTCGGGGGCCGGGGCATCCTAATGCTTGTGGATGCACCCATTGTCGCTGACGTTGAGCTTGTTGCCTTGCCGGAAACACTGGGAATCAGCTGGGCATTCAATATGGTTGTCTGATCGAAGCAGCTGCAGCAATATTTATCACATCGCATCAGCAAAACGAGGCCACCCAGCATCCAGACGAGCACACCCGGCCACGAGTAGACCGCACAGGCTGAGAAGAGGACAACGCTGAGCAGCAGACACATTCCGCACAGCACGGGACTCACATTGATGACGCTGCCGGTGTACTGCGGTATAACGCCCATCATCATGGCCACAATCAAGACTCCAATGGCGCCAGTGAACGCAGCGGGTGCCCAACGCAAAACCAAACCAGCCACACACAGCGCTATCCCCAATCCGATGACGACAATTGAAAATATGGTCACCCTCCACGAGCTGAGAGTCGGCACTCGCACACTGCGCTCCAGCGGACCAGCTGTGGTGACCTGAATCAAAGCAGAGTCTTGCTGAGTTTTATGAAATGGGAAAGCAAATATTATATTTTATTACCTTTATCTTCTGACGATACTCATCGACTATTGCATCAATGTCCGTTGAGGTATCCGAATCACTTTTGTCAAACTTATCGGGATACTCAAAATCAGATGGCTACCGAAATTAAACAACAAGTTTGACATTAATGAAAAATGAAATACAGATGCAAAAGGCTTCGAATGCCACCTACAGAAATCAAAAATATACTTTTTTGGGGTTTAAGTTCCCCACATCTTCAAGCATATATTCGTTGGCTTAAAACCACTCACTTTTGCTGATGTAAATGATGACTTTTATTACTTTGTCAGAACACTCAAAACACTCACCGGTGGCTCGCTGTCTGACAAAATGGTGGACTCGACATCTCTGCCTTCACGTTGTGCCAATGGGGATGTGGGTTCGCCTAGCAGGAGCCATTCCTTTTCCACCTCTGGCTTAGTTCTTGTTTTGTTCCTCGGCTTTTTCTTGAGGCCACTCTGCTTGGACAAGCCAATGTGCCAGAGAGTGCGCTTCATGCGACTGGATGTGGATGTGGCGGCGCTGCAGCTGCTGCTGCTCTTGGCAATGGGCGCTGTGGAGAGGCGACTGTAGGACAACGATGACTCACTGCTGCTGGGCTGCATGAATTTGGGGCGATATGGCACATATAGCAAGTAGAAGGCACGCAGAAGGGCGCCAGTTATGTGACTAGCTGCCAGACAGTAGCTGAGATGCTGCAGCGGACACGCAAAGGCCAACATGGCACACAGGCTGCCCGCAATGAAGACGGCAAGAACGGGATTGCCACTGTCGGAGCTCTCATAGCTGATTTGTTTGCTTAGAATGCGCCACTCGGAAGTGGCCAGACGCACCACAATGCCATACAGCTCGGGAAAGATTTCCAGAAACGCTGCCGAGCTGGTCAACAGCAACATGCAAGCGGAGGCAGGCACCAACTTATGAAATCCACTGTCATCCAGTATATTGAAAAGTGGTACGGCCACATAATCTTCCCGTGATCTATTTGATTGGAGCTGTTTTATTATCGTATTTAATTAGTTACTGTTGAGGCTGCCTACTTGAAATGCACCACTGTCGAGAGACAGATGGAGGTGAGCAGGAGTGAGATCATCACCAGGGCAATGACAAGTACCGCTGTGATTCTACCACTGCGATGCTGCTGATACCAAACACTGGGAAAGGCATAGGTTAGCAATGCGGTCGTCAAAAGGAACTGTAACGATAGAGAACATTGAAAGAAGTGAAGAAATAATAAACTTGCCACAGATAGTAGTATATCTTATATCTTATATCCTATATTTGGAAGAGTAACTGACTACAACTTCTCGAAATATCTTAATAAACCTAACCAATGATTGCATTAGAAACACGATGAAGACAACTTTAAAGCGTTATTCAGTTCAAAGGGCAACTCAGTTTTCTACACAGTACATCTGTTATTTATACAAAACAAAACTGAGTTCGTGCATTTCAAAACTAAAAGGCAAAAAAAGAAGGCAATTTTATCGCAGAATTCGGCATGGGAAGTGTTGTCTAGTGTAACGCAACCAATGCGTTACATTCGAAACAGAAATCAACGCTGTGGCACATAGAATCCAAAACAAAAAAGTTGGCTTCACGTGTCATAATCAAAAGTTCACATCCTGTGGCTTCAATTGTCGGTAGTCACGACAGCCGTTGCCAGTAATGCGCCAAAAAATCGATAAAAAAAAAAATACGAAAAAAACTGAAAGAAAAGGCGCATAGTGCACTGACCTAAATGGAGTAAAGAGGGGATGAGTGAGGGGAAAGGGGATGATCCACTTACGCTGCTAATGCCGTTTGGCTGAAAGTAGTTGTCCGACCAGGCCACAAAATCGCCACGCCACCAACCAACTGCGCTGAGAATTGCATTCAGCCCGAACATGCCAAGTGTCATGATGAAACTGAAGGCCTTCGAGTGCTGCGAAAAGAGCAGATTTAATTTGAATATTTTTATTTCTATTGTTTGAAGAGAACTGCCACAAATATTAGGATATACATGGATCGCATATAATTAAAAATGTTCAACATAACATTTACCTGTGCACTTAAATACAAAAACATTAAACTATTCACAAGAGCATTGAATTAAGTGTGAATCTGAATAAAAGTGCAAAGTACGAACCTCGAGGCCTAACATAAACATTCCAGTTACCAAAAAGACGACGGCAACACCAAGCACATCCGGCCAGGGCTCATTTGCCGGTGAATTGCGGCCTAAAGGTGAGCAACAAATTTAATTAAAAACAGTACAGGCCAGGCAGCAATATTGGGCACACACCCAGTATAAGAATACGGGCCAGGCCACCAGTCATGGCATCCAGACAGGCGCTCAGGGTGCGGGAGAGGGCGGCACAGGCGCACATGGCTGCCAGTGCATCCATCCAGGTGGCCAAGAAGAGGCAGCCAAAGTCAAATTTATTTGTGGCACGCACATAAGGCATTTGCAGGCTACGCAAACTCGACTTGCAGCGAGCTGTAAGTGCATTAAAATTATAAATAATCAATACGTTTTACTTGATTTTTAGCATAATATTAAGCAATTAAGATGATTAACTAATCTACTATTTTCTTAGGACTTGTTAACTTAATTAATTATATATAGATACAGAATTATTTAAATGTCCATTAAATTAATTAACAAATTTAAAAAAGATTTATCGGTTTTTTGCCTGTGTTGTTTTTCACACCTCCTTTTAAGGACTCGCTAAGGAAAGCATTGCATATCAGATAACTTCCCGTATCTACTCACCTGCTATGGCGCCATAGACTGTGGCAAGTAGTGTGGCAAATATTAGACCGGGTGCGGCAGCCTCATTGAAAGCTATCAAATAGGCAATCACTGAGGTGCCCAGCGCCAGGCGAGCGCCGCTGCCGCAGCAGAGCGCGTCAAGCAAGCTGCAAGAATATAACACAAATCTGGTCATAAATCAAGTCGCTTGGAAAATATAATATATAATTAAAATTTAATTAAATGTTGGTTTATCAGCGCGCACACAATTAAGGTCAAACCGGAAATTTATTGGCGCCAACCGGAAGAGCTGTCTACTCTGTGGTTTTCAGTGGGTTTCTGTTCTGTTTGCTCCTCGTGACTCATGTAAAATTCGCTCGTTTAGCTGTGTGTCCTTACTGCACTGTATCCCGTTTTGTAATTCAAATCCACAAGAAATGTTTGCCCTGCGCCTTTTGGCCAATTTGCTGCTTATTGTAATTGTATGCACGATTCGTGCATATTTTAGACGCTCAATTATCCTTAATTACGTGGCAATTGTCTTTGTAGCCTGAAGCAGCTTGTTAACTTTTTGATGGCGTCAGAGCTAAGTGGCCAAATTATTTGAGTTTGCTAACCGAGAGAATTAGTAATAGTTAAAGCATTCTATGTTTAGCTTAAGTAATGCTTTATATTCACCAACATCCTTGATATTCATAAGAATGTTGTTATGCACAGTTATATTCTCTGTTCACTCTTTCGTCCTATTTTTTAGCAGCAGGTAGCTAATCTACCTCAAAAACAAATAAATAATATTAATATGTAAATAGAACACATCCTTCCTCTCTGTTTTTTCATAAATATCAGAGTCATGTCTGTCTGCTGTTGGCTTAGCTGTTTAGATTCGCAAAGTGCGTGACTGGCCGACGACATAACAAATCGCCAAAAATAAGCTTCAAGCTCAACGACTAAATGTTACCTACAAATGCCAACGTCTAATATAATAATTATTATTAATTTTTGTTTTTCTTGTGGTAAAAATAAACACAATTTATTACACTTACATTTTTTATACTTAGCAATATGCGTTCTTTTTTTAAATAACTTAAGGTGAGAGGCTCTTACGTTAAAGTTAATAATTGAGTCAAATCTGAGCTTTATTACAATTTTAGATTTTGAATGTACCGTTGAGTAAAGCACAAAAAATTATGAAAATCGGAATTCAATAATTATCTGTAGTCAAAAATGATATAAAATTCATCAGCATCCTCAAAAATTACTGTCTAAATATAAATATAAATATATAAAGATTTATAAATATTTAGAAATATATTTTTCTTAAGAATACATATTAAGTTAGTTACTGAATATTCCACATACGCACTGCTGGTCGCACCTAAATGTGTAGAGCATACCAAAGTTAAATAAAAGAGTGGCGAAAACAACAAAACACAAGAGCACAGCGAGATAGAAGCAGCGCCAGTCAGTGCGACGCCGACACATGACAAATGGCAACAACAAAAACAGAAAAAATATAGAAAATAGTAAAATAGATAAAAACAAAGGCTGCACAGTCAGCGGGCAAGTGGGTGGGAATATGGGTTGTTTGGGAAAAATCCAGTTCAGCAATTCAACAATCAAAAATCAATTTATTGATTACACGACAAATACACATATATCATATGGCATGTGGCCAGATCATAATATCATCGTTATATGCATGCTGGCTAAAAGGTTTGACCATGAATGCATTGTGTATAAACTGTTGGCTACGACATGAGCAATCTGTTTGGATTTGGTGGGTGGTTGGGTGTTGTCGTTAGTTGGTAGGCTTACCTGGCGCTCGACATTGTTGGGCTCTGCGCTCTGGGCTGTTTTTGGCAGACTTTTGTTAGCTTTTGGCTAAGTTTTCTGGCTTCCTGCCAGCAACCAGCAGTCTATGTTTTGAATTTTATTTGTTTTTGGCATTTAGTGTTAATTGCATATTTTTATTTCGGTCGTTGCATTGTAGGCTTTTACGGCGTATCTTTCATTTAATGCTTAGAATAATTATTGTGTTTGCTCTTGTATCACTTGTGGCTTGGCATTGCCTTTAATTAGCCACGTCGACGTGGCATGTAACGCCTTGAAGCGTAACAGCTCGTACAATAGACAAACTATTTCGTTAGGTTACGCACTCAATTGCGTATAAATATCAGACGTAAGTTTCCAAGTACGTAGCGCTCGCTCAAATTGGCCGCAATTGACTGAGTGCTCATTTAAAGCTTTCCAACATACATTTTGGGAACAGCGAGAAAGCGAAAGCTTTCCCATAACGCTTTCCGAGAGCCCAATGCAGGTCCTGCGCACTGGCGATTGTTTACGTTTATGTTTGCAGTTTGCAGTTGATTGCACCGCTTTTTGCTTTCTGCCTCTTAATTCAAGTGAGAGAGGGAAAGTATGGGAAAGGGGAAAACAGGTAATATTATCCGTCACCCTTCATGTGGCTCGAGTGCCGTATGTACATAAGTGTCATTCATTGTAGCCCTTATTTACGCGCCATTTTTTTTAAATACTTGATAGATCTGAGTTGTAGCTAAGTCGTTTTAAATTACTTTCATTAAAAATTTGTTAAGGCTCAATTTATAATCGTTCAATCTATTCGAACCGGTCTCAAAGAATTGAAAAAGTATTCCACTAAAATGATTTATTTGTATACAAATTGGCAGCTTCATGTTCATGTATTATAAATAGTATTCATATTTTTACGCTTTGTGTTGTCAAAAGCAAATGCTTAACAATATTTATGATAAGGAAGGTATACTGTCAAAAATTAAAAAAAATATATATAACCATAATAAATCAAGAATTCTTTAGTAATTGCGTAAGTATGCGGAAATAGTGTAAAACTTCTAAGCATTGAACGCTAAATTACAATTGTAATCCCAACTCAACTAGTTAAAGCTAAGATAATTAGACCTAAGGGAGATGGTATCTCTTCATAGTAAGCATCATTTATATCATTCGTATATTATTAAAAGTGACATCAATAAGTTGGAATGAACAAATAATGATAATAATAATATCACTTGTGAATCAACTAATGTGATAATGTGCTAATTTAAGGCATGATAAGTATGCGAAATTCTACTTAAAATGTTTTACGATTTCAATCAGTGCAGATAAACTGGTTAAGCTGACCGGTCCATATCGAAACGAGTTCCAGGTGAATGCCAGACATGTCTCGACAAAAAATTTCCAATCAAACATTTTGATATTTTTATCTGATAAACAAAATCCCCGCTTCGCTAAAAACTTTGGACTTCAGCATTTGTTTCTATCAGCTTATATACTTCTAGCTAAATTGAACTTTGAGCTTTAGAGGCTGCGGTCACTTAGCACTCATCAGCTTTCGACCTTCCCTCCAACATTTAAGTCATTTTTATTTTTGGTACATTTAGTTATCTGTCATATATGTGATATGTGGGCAATATATGGTTTATTGCTCAACCATTTGCAATATATAGCTTTTATATCTTTTGATAGCTCAGCCTCAATTGTCTGTTTGGCCTTTTTTACTTATGATTTGCCCAGTAATTTAATTAAAAGCAAATTTAATTTTCGGATTTCTTAAGTTACGCTGAGCTATTGCTATGGATATTAAAGTGGACTTTAAATCGAGCTTAAACCATTTGCTTCGCTCAACAAATAACACTCTGGGCACTTCATTAATATTTACCAACGTGCTTTACATATCCAACGAATTGATGCATTCTTTTGCATAATTACGTATTTATCTTACACATAATAATACAAAACTGATTAATGATGCTCAATCATTTTCTTACGTATTCACACCTATATCTCAATTTGAAAATTAAGTATCTAATTTGTTATACCATAGCACTGATATATTAAATATTTATTTATTATAATTTCCATATATATTGTTTTACGTGTCATTTACATCAATGTAATTTACATATTTATCAACGGAAAACTGATGCCTTTTGATGTTTAAATCTTCTTGTTTGCAGTTAGCCAGCCTCAACTTAGGTCATTTCAGTTCAGTGGCTCATATTTGAAGTTGATTTGACATTATGTGTGAGTTAAAGCTAATCAATGTCACCTTAAAGAAAAGCCATAATTATAATTCAAATCAAGCAATGACGCTTGCATCATGTTTTAGAGCTATATCAAAGAAACTGGGTCAATTTTGACGGAAGTTAGGCGAGCCGCGACCGGAAAGTATTCGTAAACTATTTAACCATATTAATCTCTGCTGAAGCAGATAAATTTGTTAAAAGACTTTATCTTTGTTCCACGCACTTATAAAAAAGACAAGTATTTTTTCATTATATCATTATTATCATTATAGCATTATTTTTCTATATATTTTTTTTATTATTCTATTATATTTTATGCTATTTCTGTTTACTTAACTGCTTAACGAATTGCCACCATAAATAATCTGAAAAATACCCAAGCTTGAAATATATATGTGTATATATATATATTTATTTATTTAAATATCTTTTTAACTTAAAACGCAATATGAAAACGGGTTATATTTTGAAAAGTTCACCCAAAATAATTGGTATATTTCAAATTGGATCTAAGAATAAATAAACAGAATTGCAGAATTAAATTTATGGCCAACACTTAAAAGCGAATATGATAAATATCTATAATCTGTCCAGCATTGAAATGACCTTGATGATTTCAAGAAAAAGCGCTAAGAAATTATATAATAGTACGGCAACAATTAGCGAGCTTATAATTATTGGCATGCCATATTGGAATATTTATGAATTATGATTAACAACACCAAGGCTAAGTAGTTCTAATTAAATGGGCCATCACCACGCAATTAAAAAGTGACGACGTTAAGATTTGTACACATTTATACACATTAGCCAGAGTCTGAGACGAGTTCCAAGTCATCAAGAAATAAAACAATTGATAACGACGCACATGGCAGAAAACACGATCTATGGCACCTTTGCCGGAAGTTTTTGCAAACATCACGTATCAAGAAACGAGAATTCTTAGATCTAGAGATGCACACATATGTATGCACGAATATGTTTATTGGTATTCTGTCTCTGTCTCTGTGTGTGTGCGTGTGCGTGTGAGGAAGTGAAATAGGTTAAAGTTCTTCGATTGGCGCCACTGCTTCAATTTTTGACAAATGGATGTGTTCAGCAATTTACGCTAATTTCGATCTGAGGTTCTAACGGGTTTTGCGCGCCCGTCAAGGTCAACCAAAATGTTTGAGTGTGTTTTTTTTTTATTGTTATAATGGATTAACATATTTTTAGCGCGCGGTCAACAGGGCACGAGGTTAAATTTAAGCAATATTTAGAAAAAGGAAATACATTTTTGAATATAGAGAATGTTGTTTAGTTTCTATAGTTAATTAGGCGGAAATTATTAAATATCATGATTAAAGTAGTTAGTCAGGTGACTGGGCTTTCAATGTTTGTAAGTTGTATGTGATTTGATGCGCAATTATTCGAAACATCAACGATTCGCTTGATTATTCAATATTTGACTGATTCGCAACACTGTCAACAGCTGTTTTGCACTCCCACTTGCCATGCCGCTCTCCCAGTTAACCGACCACCACACAAATTCAACCAAATCACAGCTGACCTTTTCTCATTGCCTGCTCTCTCCCGGCTTTCATATGCTGCTCTCTCTCTCTCCCTTTTACTCTTGCCTTCTGCGCGTGCGTCGCGAATGTCACTCTCGATACAAAATGGCAAGAAGAAGACGTTGAAAGTAATATTAAAATAATATAAGTCAAAAGCAGATGAAGTGAATATTTAATTTGTAAATCGCAGCAATTATTCTAAAGTCGGTTACCAGCATTAACTGTGTAATTTAAATTGTACATTTGAGGAATTGTGGCTGTGCTCTGTGAAAATTGTGAAATTGCCAGTCAAATGCCGATATGTAAATTAAGTTCATAATATTGCGCAAAACAAAAACTGAAGTTGAAGTTTAGAAGTGCCCTTAGCAGTCTGAAGAAACCATCGACATTAAAACCTCTTCACATTTATGCAATTCACTATGCGGCTTACATTCGCCCGCCCGTCAACTTGTCGTCTTATTTGCAGCTGACCAAAAACTGGACGGCCTTTAAATTTTTGAGGGTTTTTGACCCCAGAGCAGACACTGCAAATTCTTGTTTGAAATGCAAATGAATATAGAATAATGGACCTAAATAAAATAAAGCACATCAAATAAAATTAAAATTTAAAAACATAACATGTGACGAAATCGAACAGAATTGCAGAAATACTCGCGATTTGCATAACTTGTTTCGACTTGATGAAATTCGTAATATATTTACAAGAACAACGTAGTTAAAAGTGATCGACTTGAATATATCCTCTAGCTAGTTAGCTCCGAAAAGAAAAGTAGCTCAACTAAAAGATTCCCTTTCGCCAGCATTCTTCAGACATATATATTAATTCCTTCAGACATATACATATATTAAATACCTGAATGCGTTCAGTTTTATTTAGTAAGTGGACTCTTCAATGTTTTGTTAAATGCAGATAAAAAATCGATTTGAGAATTTTTGCACTAGATGAGGAACAAACTTCCCTGTCGAGAGCAGACCAAAGGGAATCAGCACTTATATGAATACATTCTAAATTCAGATGAGATCTTGATGCTAACAGTCCGCGAGGAAGAAGCGCCACAAAAGAGAAGGCGCACAAGATGCCAATAACAAAGAGAATTAACACTTGTTTGTCATTTTACTTTCATTTGGCATCTGTTTTGATCCGCTTGTGTGACGCAAAACGCGATATTAAATATAATTCAGAATTGTATTGAAGGAAAGTAAAGTCAGATACAGTTTGGCATGTCAATTTTGAAATAAGTAAGTTGCGAAAGTAACCTGTTGATTAACATATCCATTACTAATCCATAAGTAATGAGAAACTGAAACTTTGCACAGGCTCTTAATAACTGTTAAGAAATGGAAGTATGCAAGAGCTAAGTGGAAAGTGAACTCATTTCGGGATAGTTAAATATGTCTGTTCAATTATATGTTAATATCTTACTTTGCGGAAACCATAATTGATGGTGCAACATTGTGGTGCAACATTAATATAAACATAATGAGAGATTTTAAGGATTAAAAATAACTGTACATTTAGCTGGCTAACGCTTTTAATGCAGTTGTTTATAATTAGGCTTTTCTTTGCCATAAAATACAATTCATTTGCAGCAATTAGGCAAGGCAACAGGAAATACATTAAAGTTAAAGCATTTATTAACTTAGACGGTCGAGTATAAAATATGCAATTAGTGTAAAACGACAAAAGAAATAAAGACAAAGTGCTCTTATGCATAAGCCATTATCGAGGCTTACAAAAAATTGCATCTCTTAGAAAATACTTTATAGGCATGCTAATGTTGCTCTTCTTTACGATCTTATAACTACATTTTAAGATCATACATAATATCATGTGCAACATTGCTTAATAAACCTAATGAAAGGCGTTGAGCCCTGAACATAATTGTTTATGGTTAATAATGGTTAATTTGCTTGCACAAATGAGGCACCTTATGGCGAGCTTCTAATGCAGTTGGCTATAAAATGAATAAAGCTTTTATTTGACAGCAAATGCAATAAATTTGCATTTACAGTGGGTAGCAATCAGGCAAAACCACAGCAACAACAGCAACAAAGAGCATTATTAATGTTAAAGCTTTTATTGAGTTACACAGACGAACACGAAATAAGCAATTAGCGTAAACCGACAAAAGAACGTAGTCGTCACTGCTGTGTTCAACTTTTGCTTTTTGTTGCCATTGCGCGTGTCGCGTCCAAAACAAAAAATAAAAACAAAAACAAAAACAAACAGTTAAAAGTCGCAGCAACAACGTCAGCAGAAGCTGCTGAAGCTTCGTGACGTCACAGCGGCGCCAAGCTTCAGTCAACGCTGAGTGAGCGACAACGTCGACGTCGTCAGCGACAGCGACGTTAGCAGCAGTATCCAATAGCGCCCCAAAATAAGAAGTCGAATTTCATTCCTTTCGTTCAAATTCGTTTGCTACGCTCACGAGAGCGGACGTGTGCACGCGAAAAATCAGATACAAAAGCCAAAAGCCAAAAGCGCAAAAACAAAACAAAATAAACGCAAACTGTAAAACAAACAGCAACAAAATATTCAAAAATTTCGTTGCTTGCCTGTTTTGTTGTTATTACAATTGTTATTGTTGCACTTGCTTGTGTTTCGTCTGCATCGAAGAATTACAGCTTAACAAATTACACGAAAATTACTCAATGTGGCCGGGCTTGAACAAGTTAAATAAATAACTAAAATATTCAAATTGTAACAATCTAAAGTGCAAAATTACGAGTGTCGAAAATGGTGAAAAACAATAACAATCTGGAGGCAGATGTGAAAAGGATTGCCAACGGACACCCGCTCCAAAATGGCAATGGTACCGCTGTGGGCGTGGCAGCGATCACACCACAAGCAGCACCAAACGGTTGGCGTGAAGCCATTTGGAATAGTTGGGATGCATTCGCTGATGTCGCGTGGTTCATCATCTGCTGCATAGGTTATATATTTCAGGTAAGATATAACATTTGAACTATTCAATGTCAAATATAGAGCTTAGAAAATTAACATCTACACAATATTATTTGCACACCAAAGCAAACCAAAAACCATGCAGAGCCTTTGTTTACAACTATTTAACATATTTGAATTGTTTTATTGTTTGGATTTATATGCTTCCGTATGCCTAACAAGTTAATTGTTTGATTGTTGAACCAAAATCTTCAATTTGAAAATGCGTATAATAAAAAAAGAAATAATACTTTAGAAAAACGCAAATAGGCTTTGGGTAAGGCCATTTGAAAAAATCAATTATTCTTAAATCAATAATAAGTTATAGTTGGAGGTTATTGCATTTCTATGTATTTCATATTTTCATGTATTCCTTTCCTATTTCCTAAATTAAAACTCTTTTTTATTAAAAAGATAATTATAAATATTTAGTTTGTGTTAGTAAAATGAGTTTCCAGAGAATTGAAATGATGAGTGTTCTAGACGGGTCAGAAGAGAATTCCGACTACTTCATAATTTATTAATGCTTTAAGTTGTTTATGGAATAATTCTAAATTTACAGTATTTTTCTTGACGTGCATTGGAAAAAAGAAACTGCAACATTTAATCAAGTTTTCTTTTTAATGGAATTGACAAAAATATTTGTTTAAAAAGTTAAGGAGACGTATTTTCTGGAAAAGGACAATTACATTAAGCTGCTATGCAAGAGATTCACTTGATAAATGTAATAAAATCATTTGCAAAACTCGTTTCGATCAACTTATTTTAACTCCCCGTTGTCGTAAGTAGTGCCCTTGCTCTTGGCTGCTCTTGTCAATACAACTCTTCGCAGTTTATCAATATGTCTGCAATTTCATCTACGTTTTGTGGTTACCATCGTCGTGCATATACAATTAAAGACACGCGCACTTTCGATCTTCATCCATTATTCGTTATACATACTTATCGGCATCTGCAGATTGGCCAATTATTCGGTTTAGTTTTATTAATTTTAACGATTCGCTTATGTGACTGGGTAGATTGTTTGTTTTATTTCTTATAAGAAAACAAATTCTTAGCTGTGGCAATAAAGATACTAAGCAAATCAGTGATTTAACTACACTTAATTTGCATGAAATTATTGTTGTAGAATCAACCTAATGCCGCAAAGTAATTTTATTAACATTGCTTTATCACAAAAAATAATCATTAATCATCACAAGCATTGTCAATTCAGCTTTTTATACAAATTAAAAAAATCCCCCCTTGTAGATTGGACTACGAACAGACACTTAGACATTTACGGGCTCTAAACGCTTTTAAGATTGTAAAAATAAGAGACGTCAAAATGTCTGTAAAGAAAAAAGTTGCTTAATTTATGTAAAGTGCCCGATTGAAATTTATGGCTAGTTAACAAAGAATTTCGATATAAGGCTGTAAGGGAAATATTTGATATTTACCTTTTTTTCTGCGGTCAGCGAAATTAACATGCTTTGCTTTATAAACAAATTGCGCAGCATTACATAAAAGCCAACAATTTTGTATGTTTTTTTGTTGTTGCTGTTGGGCCACATAATTATATTAATTTCACTTTGGCAACCAAGATAAAATTAAAAACCTTTTTAGTTTGCGGCATTGCTCGGCTTTGTTATGTGTATATATGTGTGTGCGTGGTGTGTGTGTGTGTATGTGTGTCTGTGTGTGTGTGTGGAGATATAAGCATTAAGTATAGCATGTGTATCATGTATTTGCCTGGGTCTTATTACGCATGAGTGCCATTAAATTGCCGAGTTAACTCTCTTTGCCTGAATGCTTAACTAGCGGCAATGATGCCAACTGCATGGAGTCAGACCGATAGACAGGGGGAGGGGAGTTGCGTGGGTCGCTTGGAGGCGTTGCCCATTGAAAAATGTTGACATTTGCATGCTGAATGCAATATCAACGAGTCATGCGCGATCCAAAACCGATTTGCATATATATTTGCTTGATGGATTCATGCGAGACGCGCCACCGATGACTGGCAAGTTGTTGTTGTTGTTATTGTTGGTGTTGAATGATGTTGTCTGCTGCACTTGCATATTGATTGATAGTGCTAGTTATGGACTTTGCCTGCATCTCAATCCGACCCGATATTAACCTGGATTATGTCGTTGAATTTTCAATTCTAAATTGTTGGCAATGCAAAACAAAAGACTTAGGCAACAAACTTGAGAGCGTAGCCGCTTGCCGCTCCTAGAATTGTCGCGCAGGCTCATGTAATACAACATTGGGAAGCAATAACCACAAAAAAAAAAAAGATTGAATAAATACCAAACAAGCATAGGCCCGACCACAACACGTTGACAGTAACGCTTGCCACGCTGTCGGCGTCGCAGCTGCGTTTTGGCTTGTTGACCCAGTTCAACTTTTGCATTTTGCCGGCTTTGCAGCCGCGCTTTGAAGCCTGTTTTTATTAGCTTGGCTAGTTGTGGGTTCGGCTGTTGCTGTTGTTGCCACTGCGGCTGCCGCTGTGGCAACAAACAAAACATCAACAATACCAACAAGACACACATATTTTTCGCGGGCAACCTGCCCGTTTGGATGGCAGTATACCTTTTTTTTTTTTTTTGAAACGCTAGTATGTGTGAAACAGAAGAAAAATAAAAGAAGTAAACGCAATTGAAATCGAAAGTGTTGGTCAAACAACAACCACAAAAGTCGTATAACTACTGCTTGGTATTGCATATGAGCGCTTTTGTTTGAAGTTGTCGATGGTCGATGGTGGATGGAGGTTATTTGAAGCGCAGGCTCACTACCCATAACGGCCTTGGCTCACTTGTTTGGTTTATCTTTCATGCAAAGTGGTTTAGGACAGCGTGTCACTCAAGGGTTGTAAATGGGCTGCAAATGTTAGATGAAGTGAATTATATGTCTTACGCATTAGGCTCAATTTTATACCAAATTAAGCTAAAAATATAATAAATAAAATGTCGAAATCTGCATAGTTAAAATTGTATAAACATATTCTATATTAAAAAAAAAAGACATTGAAAAGAACCAAATAATTTGGGCGTACTTGAGAATATCCAATTTCGAAATATGGAGATATGAAGCATTAAATCTGGTTTAATATCAAAACTGGTTCAACAGATATACTATGAATATATACTTAAATACTTTATTTTTATTTTATGCGCAATTCCGTAATTATTAGATTTCTTGAGTTAGCTGGTTAGATTGTTGAATAAATTTCGAATAATATTGCGACACAAAGACTATACGAATGCATGAGCAGACGCATAATAACATATTCGTTATTATATGCAGTGTGTCATTAGCCTTTATATCCATTTCACACATCACATATCCGCTCAGTGCTTGCCTCCATTTGCAAAACAACCTGCAGCAAATATCGGCATTGCAACTATGACACAGCTCAGAATTTGATTGCCAGATTTATGAGCGCGTCTGGCCATACATCACATGCGGTGGGTACACTGGAAAGAAAATAATTACAATTGTGTAAGTGTTAATTTTTGCATGGTTATAAATGAAATTAGATTTCGAAGGCCGCTTACCAAGCGGCCGACCAACAACAATAACAAGAAAAATAAAGACGAATTCATTGACCAGTTCTGCCAGAGAGCTAAGATTTTGAAACGGACATGGCATTTACTATGATGAGGCCTCAAAGTGCAACGAAACTACAAAACAAAGCAAACTAAATACATGTCATGTCTAGAGCGACGCATGGGTTGTTAAATATATAAATCTGGTTTAAATAAAACTCAAGTTATTCAAATTTAATGTCATTGAAATTGAACAAATATTTCTTCTTTTTCACATTTTTATAAGTGAATTAATCTTTCTGTCAAAGTGTTTGGCACTAATTTAATCAGATTGAAATGAATAGCATTGAAAACTATAAAGATTTTATTATGTCGAACTGTGATAAAGTGGCGATTATTGTTTGAGAATCTCACGACTTCTAACGAATAAAAGTTAATTTGAAAAAGGGGGCTTCAAAATATATATGTCTAATTATTAGTACGCTGGGTATACATCAACTTTAACACTTTTATTTTTATTCATTTTGTTCTTCAGCTTAATAAACACTCGCAGTTCACTTGATTTATCAAGTTAAATTTCAGGTTTAAATGCGTTTTTTCTTTATGCAAGAGACGTTTTCGCTCTTTTCCCGTTACGCTCATTGTGCATAGCTTTTCATATATTTATATATACATATATATTTAATCATTTTGTAAAGAAGGTCATCATTTAGTTGTGAGTAGAGTAAGAAAAGACGAGTGTCGCAGCAAATTGAAAATTGCAACAGTTCAACGCATTGCAAGTTCGTGCCTTAAGTCTTTCGTATGTAAGCAACTCAATGAAATGCGCTCAGCACTTCACACTCAAATTATGCTTCTTATAGACAAGTTAAAACCGTGCCAATTACGGCTAGCTATCGATTCGAGTGGCTTAATGTTGAGTCGAGTCGAGTCGAGTTGTGGCGTCAAGCTTGGAGCTAAACGATCGCTGCAACGTCGTTTGTATAGTGTTGTTGGGCAACACACTTGTATTGGCTTTGGTTTGCTATCTGGCCGGCTTGGTGGTTTGCCCCGCCGGCTGGCAGTTTCACTTTCAGCTAGCTGGCTTAGAATTCACCTGCTCCGACGTTGCCGTATTCATTTAGATTTTAAATTTTCGCAATTCTCCTGAATGGACGGAGCAAACAAGTTTTGGCTTTGCCACCGTCTACCATTAGCTTTGATCAAGCACAACAGCAACAACAACACGCATTTGATTACCACTCGCCTCCTGCACTGCAGCAAATGTCGCCTTTAAAATTTAACATTTAGAAAAACTTCCACGATTCAAATTTGTTTGCGGTTTGCTTGTTAATGCAGTGCTTACTTCGTTGCCATCTTCTTTGCTTGAATTTGCATAATTACGCAAGATTCGTAACTCGGTATGCTGATTGCCAGCAATTTCAAGCGATTTAAAACAATCATAATGCACAGTTAGAGAGATTGACTAATTTGTAAAGTTGTGTTTAAATGTTGATTCAAGACGACACTACCGCAATTAACAGCTAATGTTAATGAGAAGTTGTTGAATCTGCGTTGAATGTCTTGTAAGTGGTAAAGTGGTTACTCATATGTAAAATCAAACAAAGTTCCGTTTGAGTAATTAGCAAGAAATACACTGGGAAAATATAATCAGTTCTGGAAAATGCGGCATACTTAAACATGCTAAATACAAAAACAAAAAAAAAACAAGTCTTAAATGTTAATAAAACAAGTCTTGTTAATTTCTTGCTTTTATTTTCTAAAGTTACGCAGTCTTATCTGATTTTACAAAGGTTCCGCCTACATTTAATAGCGACCTTCGCCAACCTTCGCAATATGAAAATTAATATTGAAGTGTGAAAATCATAACGCTCTACTTACCAGTCACATCTGTATCATCAGCATTGCTTGGAACTAGTTTGATGCATTTAAGCCTTTGGATTTTTTTCGTTCTACAAAGGTCAATGCGTTCACCTTGACAATCAAACGAACAATCTATCAAACCTTTAGCCACCCGTAAAAATACCAAAACCCTAGACAAGTTCCATGCTGACGAAGCAAGTTTTTCGCTTTTATAAACCATTCATTGTGAAAAACGAATATTTTGTCCTGTTTGTTTGTTTTGTTTTCAAATGACAAGGCAGATATAACCCCACTATATTAGACTTATAAAGATGCCATTTAAAAATGGCCAGTCATGATTGGAGTTTATTACCCATTCAACTGACAGAATAAACAACCGATTTGTTTTGTAGAATTGACTTCCGTGGTATTGTATTTTATTCAGAAGTTTTTTTTTGCATAAGCTTGAAAACTGAAATACAAAATACTCGAGTTAAAATGGATTGGGTTTTGGCATTTGGCATGCAGTTAATTTGATGAGTCATAACAGCAGTCTTGTAAATATGAAGAACAAGACAATCTTATGACGTAATGCGCATCAATCAAATATTTTATTTATTCTCAGGTAATTCATTAATTATAATAACTCACTTCCTATCCTTGTTAATGTAACAGAAAAGGGAGAAGTGATTAACACAAAAATTGCATGTTCAATTATGTGACACAATGTCTGTCAACAAGGCAACAAGTGAAAGAAGCAACTCATCATTATTAATATTATTATCATCTTCAGGCACCTGCAGACATGTTATCTTTTCAAAAGTTTCTGTATTATTTTTGAGTTTTTCTTGGGCCAACTTCGTAACATAGCAAGTTAATATGTTTTGCTCGAGATGTATGGACGTCAAAGATACCCTTTACCTAGCGTTAATGAAAATACCTCTGGTTAAATAGGAAATGAAACTTAATGCATCAAGCAAAAATAATATCGCTGACGTAAGTTTGGTATGTATACAAACTACTTTAAAACTTTTCGATAGCCTTTGCACCCACTTTTTTTGAATACGGGGCAGAACAGTTAGGTTTGTGCCACATTCATTGTTAATGTCAAAATAATTGGACACGCTTGCCAGTGTTGGGCCTAAAGCAGAAGCTGATGTTGCACCCGAACACACAGATCCAAATTCCACCGGCTACAAGCCGAAGAGTCGCGTGTGGCACGAAAATTTATGAGCCGCCTCCGGTGGCGAGCGAAATGAAAAGTGCTACTACGTTATGCTGAGTTTTTTTTTTAAATATTGTTTTTGGAATACTGCAGTTGCCGTTGTTTTTGTTGTTGGTATTGTTATATTTGTTCCCTCCCGAAGAATGTTAAATGTTATGTTAATGTTGTTGCCCACGCCTTTTGTTTTCTTTGTGTATGACTTGGCCGACGTGCGAGCCATAAATGTTGACAGCTTATTGACGCTAAATCAACAAGCGACCAAAGAGTTGAAATACTTAACAGAGTCACACATATTTCAAGTATCTGCACGGGCAGAGGCGTCAAAATCGACGTTTATTGACACACTACCGTCAATTTGCATTATATCCGCTTTGTTTGCCCATTTATGATGTAGTTTGTCGGCGTTTGTTTTATTTCTTTGTAAAATAACAAATTTGCCTATGCCACATATATTTGTATATGCAGTAATGTTGTCTGCCTGTGTTGGCAAACACTCGCTGGAAAAACGCAAAGAATGTATCGATTAAAAACAAAAGACTTAGGCAACGAACTTGATGTAATTGAGATTTGACAAATGGCGATTGTTTTCAAAACGAATGTAAATAGGAAGTTTTGTGATTCCTTGTGTGATATTTACATCTTGCTAAGTATAAGCAAATGAAATTAGATGAAGTTTAAAAACAGCAACAAAAATTATAATTATTAAATTAAACTATTTACAGGCGTTTTTAATTCAACAGATTTCTATAAGCAAATCATGCAAATGTATTATGAGTCATCAGTTATATTGGGAGATTAACTAAGTTATATATGCAAAACTAAACTAAACCCTTTAGCACTTTCACACCGCCTTAATGCCAGTTCTAAGACAATCAGTAAGATAACAATAAGGTAAATGAATGTTTTCAAGAGATAAGATATTTATAGCTATAATTAGTTTTCCGCCTTTCCTGTATAATTATTAACACCTTTTCCACTCTCGTTTCTTTCTCTTCCTGCAGGACCTTTATTACATTACCTTTGGCTATCCCGAAAAGGAACTCAGCACTGACATTGCACTAATCACTGGCGGCGGCAATGGATTGGGTCGTCTGCTGGCCGAAAGACTCGGCAAAATGGGCACCAAAGTCGTCATCTGGGACATTAACAAACAGGGTAAGACAATTGAGAGGGAAAGAGAGAAGGCAACAGCCACTAATGTATGTAATTTTCACAATCAATCAGGCATTGCGGAAACCATTGAGATCGTGGAAGCGGCGGGTGGCTATTGCAAGGGCTATGTTGTGGATATATCAAAGAAAGAAGAGGTCTACAAAGGGGCCGATGTCATCAGAGACGAAGTCGGTGATGTAAGTATAAAAAAAAGTGTAAATAGAAAAGGGAAATTCACTTGTGGAGTTTCGTGCATCAATTGAAGCATTAAACTGTACTAATTGCTGTTCACAGTTGAGCGCCTAAAATAGTCGTCTATTTTGAGCTACGTAATTATTTGTTGAGGGGCGATTTAATGGCCAGAACCCTTTATCAGAACACATGTAGGCCCAACACTCTCATCCAGACACGCCCCTAAGCTACACTTTTATGCATATACTTATGTCATAAATTTTGTCCGCCGGCTCGTCGAGTCTCACATTAATATGCATGAGCGCATCTTCAGCCTTGAGAAACGATAAAAGGAGAGACATCAACAGAAAGAGAGAAAAAGAGAGAGAGAGGACGGGTCTTCAAACTGGTTGCCACTTGCATTGCATCTGGTGATTAATTTTTATGTGGAGCGAAGCAACTGCTACCATATAGACGAACTTTTATCTGTTTCCTGCCCCGTCTCTCTGGCTGGCTGCCGCATTCAAGTTAGCCGCACCAAGCACGAGGTGTTGCAGTGCCAGCTTGTTGCACACGCATTAAAAGTGCATAAAATCGCAGGCACTAATTTTGACTGCCTCGAACGCTTCTTGTCCCACACATGCATATATCTTACAATTCTCGCATGCTGGCCAAGGCGATAAGGTTGCAGCATTCCGCCACAAATCGTGTCATGGCATTCATTATCACAGCAACTGCAACTGTGAATAGTGACCGCCAACAGTTAACGGCTGACTGCTGTCGACTGAGTGCAGTTGCTAATGTGATTAGCACAGTTTTGCCAAAGTGTCGAAAGTCCGGCAAGCGCATCAAATAAAATCATTCACAATATTTTCGTCACCCTCTACTTGATTTTGACACACAATGTGTTACGCAATGTTGAATATCTATTATATCACTAATGATGTAAAGCTGCGATTCTTTTGATTTGTCTGTCTCAATTCATATACCCAAAATATATCTTATAGCTGACTCTGTTAACCCTCTACTGTGTAGGACCATCTTTTGACTACCTGAGTTTATTTTCACGCTTGTGCTCTTCATATATATACATATTGTATATCTAAACAGTTAATATAAAGCAAATCTTTAATATCTTCGAACAATTAAAGTATTAAATATGTGATTCTTTTTTGATACTTGCTATTATTATTATTTTGTCAGACATTTGAACTTTGAATGAACTTAATAATACCCGAATTATAATGGGTTCAAAGTCAAACTATAATTATACAAATGGAAATTTATTGCTCTATACATATTCATACCCAAAAATTATCCACAATTTTGGTCAGTTAAGTGTTCCAAAGTTGATATAAACTAGTATTTAATAGGGGGCCAAAAATATTTTACGCTTGGCAAGCGGCTATTTCAAAATGAAATATTAACGCTCTGACAAGTTCAACAACAACACAAAAAAATAAAAATATTGTATTTCCAATTGTTTAAAGCTAAAAAAAAATATATATATATATATATATATATACGATAAGCGAAATACAATCTTTAGAGCCAGCTGTTTGACTATTAAAGAAAAAATAGAAAGAAAAAAAGAATAGGAGAAAAAATAAACGGTTTGAACGAATTATATAATGACACAGCTGAACACAAAGCGAACGGTCAGAGAACAGCAAACAAAATAAAAACAAAGGTAAAACATATTTGGCATAAAGTGGAATGATGTTTTTATTGGATGTGCCTAAGCGTAAGATACCCTGCTGTTAGAATATAATAATACTGTAAATAATATTAGAAGTATTTACTGAAATATAAAAGATTCCATAAGCGATTTTAAGTCGCTTGAGATTGAATAATATAGGCACACAATACCCGTATTTGGTAACATTTATGTTTATAGGGTAGAAGCAGGGACTAAGAGATGAGACTAAAACATTTGTGTTTGTCAAACGTTATGCAAATGCCGCTTTTGTTGTTATTGTTTATATAGTAATATTTACTACTCTTTTTGTTGTTGTTGTTGTTGTTGTCACCGTCTGCTCTCTGAAATATTACGATTAATATTTTTAATAGCTGCTTTGCCAGTAGCCGTGTTTGTTTTGTTTTGTTGTTGTTGTTGTTAATTTAATGCACGCCTCGTTAAATGTTTTGTGTTTGCTTGTTTTGTTTGTTATTTTTTACGCTAGTGCTCGCTAGTTGAAATCGCGCATACGCAATGTGTGACCCGCCATCCGACCGCTTGCCCCCAACTGCGTTGCACTTGAACTCGTTGTGGCCTGAATTTGTGGCTGTTGTTGTTGTGGCTATGATAGCTACTTCATGTTGCTTTTAATTTATTTTTGTAATGAAATGTTGCACTTGTTGTTAACTTGGTTAACTGGCAACAGCAGACACAGCTCAAGCGACGCTTACAATTGTTGAAATCACATTTTTAACTTTCAAGCATTTTACATTATTTGCAATTAGACCTTGACTTGCCACACTCTTTTTACTGTTTTAAAGCTATTTAAAAACAAAAACAATTCATCTTTTCTGGGCTACCATCGATGTGTTCAAGACTCTCGAGTTAAAAATATATGAATCGCAAAAGAGCTGAAGTCGAGGCACAGCCAGGCTGCTGCCGTGAATCGATTAGTCAAAACGAGTTAAGAATATAATTTTGATGTTAGTAGAACGCCAGTTACGCAATTTCCTCAACATGTAAATTTGCGCAAAAGCCAATAAATTGCTGCAATTCTGTGCCAGCTGTTCTCAAAAAAAAAAAAAAAAAAAAAAACAGAAGCCAAATAACTGCTTATGGTTTCTCGTAAAATAAAAACTTGATTTTTGGTTTTTTTTTTTTGTTTTGTGCTTATCTTTTGCAGGTTACGTTGCTGATCAATAATGCTGGTGTTGTGTCTGGGCTGCATCTGTTGGAAACGCCAGACCATCTCATCGAGCGTTCGTTCCATGTGAATGTTATGGCACACTTCTGGGTTAGTTGAACTTGCATACACACAAATAAATAAATAAATAAATAGATATATATATATATATATATAAATATATAAATACATTTGCTAAAATTACCTGTTTTCATTGCACAGACCGCAAAAGCGTTTCTGCCCAAAATGATTGAGAAAGAACGAGGACACATCGCAACGATAGCCTCACTGGCTGGCCATGTTGGCATTAGCAAATTGGTCGATTACTGCGCCAGCAAATTTGCAGCGGTTAGTATTTTGCAGCGCGGCATTGCACACCTCCCTCCCACCCCCTCTGCCTTGCACGCTACCCTTTCTGTTACACACTGTATGCAAATAACAGTGGCAGAGTAAATGTATCTTACTACATGCAACATACTTGCATACTATAATAATTACAGGTTGGCTTTGACGAGGCACTGCGTCTGGAGCTGGAAGTCCTCGGACACACGAACATTCATACCACCTGCATTTGTCCGTTCTTCATTCAGGCGACGGGCATGTTTGACGATGTGAATGCCAGGTGAGTTGAGCTGCGCCACTGACAGCGATTAGGGGCGTGACCCATGTGGTAATATACTGACAGTTTAACTGTTCACACAGATGGGTGCCCACATTGAATCCCAACGATGTGGCCGATCGCGTCATTTCATCCATTAGGAAGAACGAGAAACTGGCAGTCATTCCCGGTTTCATTAAGTTCCTGCTGTCCTTCAAGTGGTGAGTAAACCCTTCTAAATATCTTTATAATAGCCCACAAATTAGCTAAATGACCACATTCTCCATGGAGACTCGCTTGTTGGGCAATGATTGGGAGTGTTACTGATTGCAAAATCTGCCCGATTGGCTACAAATTTTCTTAAGCAGCAAATGCTGCTGTTGTCTGCTCAGTGCTAGAAGGTATTGCTGTTCATAATCGATCAGGTTTTGACAGAATTCTGTCTGGAATGCTTGAAAGCGTCCCAAATAGTTTAGATTTTTACATGAATGCCAATAAAAAATCATGTTTACAAAGTTAAAGCTGAGCAAAATGTTGTCTTTTATTTTGACTAATATTTGCTGTGGCAACTATATAATATAGTCATCCGACCCGGTCGACTTAGATGTACATACATGCAGCAAACTGGAATATTTATGACAAGTATTCATCTTCATAGATGAAACAAGTAAGAATGCTGTAGTCGAGAGAGCGCGGCACGACTTATCCTGAACCCAGGCAGTGTGAAAAAAACGTGACAATCATTTATATTAATACAGTCCAATTGTTTAGCATTTATAACACTTCTTTCACACTCTCAAATAATATATAAATTTAACTAGAAGAACAGAAGCAACCCCAAAAATGCAAATTTAAACTTATTGCCAAATTAATTATATATGGCAATGACAATGGCATTTACCTCGCTGCTCGGACTGTGAATTATTAACCATTTGGAAATCACAGGCACATGGAAGACTAACTCTCCTTCAATGTCCATGCCTAATGGTATTGCTTTAATGTGTTTCACGTTAATAATGCATAAAATTTACCTTTAACGCTTGCCTATTTTATTTTGTTTTCTTTTCGCCAACTTTCCGCAGGACTTTCCCTTGGGGTTGTGTTGGTGGTTTGTTGCGTCGCCTGGTGCCCGATGCCTCGCCCCATAGTCTGCCCAGCAGCAGTGTCAGCTTCAACGCCAAAAACAAGACCACCAACAACAACAACAACAACGAGCTGAAGGTAAACAGCAGCATCATTCCCACCACCACCGTTGCGAATATTGCACAACTGGATGCTCAGTTGAACAGCGCCAGCATTACGGCCATGCCAGCCAAATCACCCTCGATGCTCATCCAGCGGACACCCTCATTGGGGGAGCGGGTGCTATGAGGAGTGCCGCTACTTCTGCTCCGCCTCCATTTTGGAGTTTTACGAGTGAAGTGTGTGTAATTGAATTTGTGTTTTTGGCATTCGTTTACATTAAATTTATGTTTGTGTTTTTTTTTCTTCAAAATATTTTTGGGTCAGGCAGCCATCAGCGATAGCCTTTTTCTTTTGTTTTGGTTGTATTCGTTGTCACAAAAAAAAAAAGAAGCAATTTAATAATTCTAAGCTACGAGTCTAGTGATATTACATTTAGTTATGTTGGGCCCAGAGCGGCCCTCGAATACGATTAGTTCTTTAAATGCTGATTCGTACTTTTGTACACAAAGAGTGAGAGGGAGACAAGGAGAGGGAGAAGAGAGGGAGAGGGTGCGAGAGATAGAGAGTCAGGCGCAGTCAGGTCTTGAATGCATTTCTTTTTGGTTATAGTTTTTAAAGAAAAAAAAAACGCCTCTGTTAATTGTAATTGTAAATTAGTTAATGACTTATCTTTATGTTGGGCATCGTTGCCTATTTTCTATTTTAGCATAGGCCGCGTGATTTCTCCAATCGACTTTTGCCGTAGTTAAACTTTATGCATAACAATAATAATCTTTACATACAAGAAATCGATATATTTTTTCTTAAATACTACTAGCTAGCATTATTTAAATATTAACTCAACTAATACTAAGTTAGCCCGCGAACAAAAACACGTTCAAAAGTTACCACATTTCTTAGCTAATACCATTTTGTGCACATCGAGTATTTACTAAATGCGATTTTGCAATTTATTTATAAAATACATTTATAACAACAAAAAAAATAATAATAATAATAATATATAAACATTTAACAAATGCGTTTTATTTGTCACATACAACATGTAATTCTACAATACTTTATTTTATTTAAAACATTTGCAGCTACAGCAAACAACACAAACTTCTGGCAAGTTTTTAACCTAATAAAAGATGGTATTTATTCCACGCTTAATGTTACTATTCTAAGCTTTGGGATCTTAGGAACCTATTTAACTAAATTATAATTATGTATAATAATATATGTTTTACAAAAATAAAAACAAAATGTTATTTGGAGTAAAAGTAAATTAGTTACAACCACAAAAAGTAGTTTCCCAGTTTTATATTCTTGAATCCGACTTTTTATATTCTTCACTCCGACATCCGCTTCAGTTGTCCACTCGAATTAAAAAAAAACACATGTAGAACTGTATGCTTATCCAAGTTTAGTGACATTTCGAAAACTGTCTTAGCTTTGGTACATGCTGACCCTCCAGTTGTTCCCAAACAACACTACCTTAATACTACAGTAATACGTCTAGCTTATGGAGCATTTATCGATTTAAGTGGAAAATGGATTCTCATCGGGTTTTACGCTCAATGCCCGGGGCACTTCAAAGTAACTGACGGGATCTCTATAGATGGGATTCTCTTGTCGTGCACTGTTCGCCAGCTCCTCTTTGAAACGCGCATATTCGCGAGCATCCTTCATGCGAAGGCACCACCAGAACAGCCCAATGATGATCAGTCCAAGCAGGACGGTTATCAGTGAGATGAAACCAAATATCGCATATAGATTAGCTGGCTCACATTCGACAGCTTGTATGGCCAAATAGTTGACACGATCGATGACGCTATAGCCAAAAAAGCTATCGCACTGAATGCCATGATTGTTGACAATGCGCACCAGGCAAACCACATCCGCCTCCAGTTCATCGACAAAGGAATAGGTGAAGCGCTCGTGCGACTCGGCACTCGAACAGATCTCGTTCATATTCTGACAGTCATTGCGCCTCTGCTTCTGGTCGATGAGACAGGTGACGCATGGTTCGTAGAATTGGCACAATTTGTTCTTCTCCGCATCGATCTCACAGAACTTGCCCAAATACGGCTCCTGGCAGCTGCACAGGCCACAATCACAGTTTCCACGCTTCGAGCATACGTCGCCCGTTGGCCCAATGCACTCCTTCACAGACTCCTGGCAGTTGCAACGTGTGCCCGACCAGCCGTACTTGCAGACACACTGGCCACAATAGCATTCGGCGCGGCTCTCATCGCAATCGTAGCACTCCAGGCACTCACAATAGGTGCCCGTGTAGCCCGGGTCACAGTTGCAACTGCCACAATCGCATTCGCCATGATTGGAGCACACCAAATCGGAGTCGGTATTGGCCACGTGATTCAATGGCTGGCGACAGGTGCGCAGTAGTGCCTCATTGGTTGTTGCATTCGCTGGATCGGTGGGGCAGTTGCAGAATGTGCCCGTCCAGCCCTCATCGCACACACACATCCCACAATTCAAATAGCCCTGATTATCGCACTGGAAGCGTCTATATTCATCCGTCGGATCGGATTCCTCCACACAGGGACAGGGTCGCTGCAGCTCCACATCGATGTCCATGTGCTCGTTGAGCGAAGCCTCCTCCACTCGGATTTTATGGTTCTTAAAAATATTTCGATTTTCAGTTCAAGAATTCAACAACATCAAGTTTCCATACTCACCAGCAAACCATTCTTGGGATAGTCTATTAAAGTGACATACACATAGAACTCAATCTCTTTGCCCAGTTTCACATTGTTGCAATAGTTTCGCTGGCGCAGATTTGGAAATTGTCCAGCACAATCCGTGAAGTATTCCATTTTAATAAAATCCGGACTGTTGTCACCGAATTGTGTGCGCTTAATGAAGCTCTCATAGCTGTGTATAAAAAAAAAAATTCAATTACTTTAAGGTTACTTTGAAGATTCTCAAAATATAGTTGAAAAGTGAAACACATTTTTATTAGACAGTTTTCCTCTGCGAATTTTGAAGAGCTTTTCTAAAATCTAAAATTTTTCGGGATCCATCTTAAGTTCGAATTTTAATTATACATTTATAATGTAAATTATTTTCTCATTGCTTAAACATTTTGTTTCTCAAGTTCTCAAATTCCAAGACGCTCACCTCCTCTTAATCAATTCCAAAATATTTGAAGAATCGGCACTCAAAATTTCCACATTGCTGATCTCCTGCATGAGTGCACTTAGCTCTTTGTAGGTGTCGAAAACCTCCTCGGTGACCGCAAATATGACATTGATCTTGCGTCTCAGCAGCTCCCGATAGATCTCCTCCAGCGATGGATAGTCATAGACCAAGGAGCCCGTATACTCACCGGCTTGGTTCAAGTGGCACTGGCGATCGTTGCGCTGCACAATGCCGGCAAGGAGGCCATCGCCAGCGAAGTGCATGAAGCCATCGGTGACCAGGATGACCACCTTGCGCGCCTGCTGCTTCCAGCCAATCTCCTTCGGACAGACAATCACCTGCATCAGAGCTTCGAGGCCACCCTCCAGATTATCTAGATTGGCAGTTATCTTGCTGCCCGCAACTGCCGCACTGAATGCCTTGATATCATCGGTTAGTTTCAGCTGATGACGATAGCCATAGGTGGGTTCACAGCGTTCCCGTTCAGCGGCACAGGGATTGTCACGCAACTGTGGCATTATCATTGGCATTGCCGGCTTATCGGCAAACGAGCCAAAGCCCAGACGATAATTATCGGTTAGATTGTGCAACGTTTGGGTCAATCTGGCGCCCAGCTGCTCCAATGTATCCTTGTCATCGCGCATCGTCCATGTGAGATCCATCAGCACGTACAGGTCGAGTGGATTGTTGCGTGCCACCCGATAGCTCAGCTTGACGCGTTGCGTGTTGCCTGCGATTTAAGGATATACACAATGGTAAGTAAAAAACAAAAACCAACAGACAAGAATGCTTTAGTGGATAGAACCCGACTGCGAGATACCCTGTACACAAGTCTCTCTTGCTATTCACGCTTTCTATCCGTTCCGCATATGCAACACACACACTCCTGTGGAAACAATAGTTTTATCATAATATTTGTTGGCAACAATTGCAACCAATTGATGATTTTAATAATGAGATTATTTCTTCAAAACTGCAGCTTGCTATCGGTAATCGATAACACTCAAAAGTGTCTAGCTTTAAGGCTATTCGAGGTCGACTTGCTAATGCAGGCCAAATAGACTTGTCTGATATTGATGCTGATCAAGAATACATATATATGTTAGGCAACCTTCTGACTGTTACATGCATTGGCACAACTTCATCTTACCCACATTTAACACATTTCCATTTGGGATTAGGGTATAAAAACGGGGTTTACAACATGGCCGTAAAGTCGAAGTGCGGCATTTACGAGCTGTTTTATAGGCTGCAATGCTATTGAAAGACAGCCAAGCAGTTGTTAACTATTGACTGCTCGACATTTCACCATTCATTGCCTGATGCCCCCATTACACGTTCCACATTTCTCATTTCCAGCTCCAACTCCAACTTCCACTATTGGCAACCCTTTAAAACCATTTGAAGTTGTTCGCACCCACTTCAAATCGTTGGCCTTCTTTTTTGCCTGCAATTTTCCTCAGCACATAATTGCATTTTTTCTCTCTCACTCTCTCTCTCTCTCTCCCTCTCTCTCTCTCACTCTCTCTCTCTCACTCTCTCTGTCTCTTATCTAAGCGTATTTAGAGTTGGCAGTTTAATCATAATAAAAATTAGTTTTTTTGTTAACACAAGTCGAGGGTTCAATGAACGTCTCAGATTCAGAATAGAAGTAATCAAGATACTCCAACGTGACACACTAATTGTTGATAAGCGACCTACACACACACACACCACAAAAAAAAAGACGAGTGTAGAAAATAATGTGTGACAAATCAGCAAAGCAAACAACACAACAATGACATAAAAACAGAAAATTCCACAGAAAATCCACATTAGGGGGGCGAACAAAGATAAGATAATCGCACCTTTGACCAGTTTGAGGAAAACACGTTGTGGCGTCACCTGCACCGCCTGCTCGTCCTTCGTCTCATAGTCCTTGAGCGGTCGCTCCTGCAATCGTTCCTGCTTCGGCTGATTCTCATAAATGTCCTCCTCGCTGCAATTGAAGCTCAGCAGCGTCGAGCGAGAGAAGCAACGACCGCGCACCTGATACGTCTGCGGCGGGACAGCCAATCATAGAAATAGAAAGCGAAAATTTGTGAGAGGGGTGGGGTGGGGTGGGTGGTTGTGTTTTGGCTTTTGGGCTGTTTACACTTACCTTGTCCGCGCACCAGGCGCAGTTGAGATGAGTGTTTAGGCAGCGATCGCAGCTATCGATTGAATGCATGCATTGCTCATCTACGCGAAGAGTGGGGAAGAAAGGAAAAGTAGAGCGATAATTAGAATACGCTGAGTTACGCTAATGTCGTACAACAAATACATTTGTATTGTAAACGGTAAACACACACAGACACACACACGCACACACCTATTGTTATTGCCCTCGTCACAATTAGGCCCAAGAAGAAGAAGAAGATGAAGAAGTAGAACAACAACAACAGCCGGCTGTTAAATGACTGCATATTTTGCGCGCTCTCTTTTCAGCTCTCTTATCCAAAAAGTGAATTGTGCAATTTGCTCTTCGCTTGCTTTAATTTTTTTCACACACCATTTAGCCGGTAGAACTTGCTTGCGTCAAATGCGAACGGCAACTAATCTATTTTTTTCACATATTGTAAAAATTTGAGCGTATTTTTTAATATTTCTATGTACGAGTTTGTGTGTGTGTGTTATCTTATCAATGCAGTAAATTATAATACGTAGTATGTATTAGTTAGTCCGATAAAAAAACAAATACCAATTTACAGTTAGGAGGGTTCTGAATGAGAGCGATAAAGAGGGGGGCAGAGAGAGAGAGAGAGAGAGAGAGAGAGAGAGAGAGAGAGCGATTGAGAGAACAAATGTCAATTTTTTGACGATTTTTATTCTTAAACATAATTATTGTTATCAGAAATCAAAGGCGTACTCCGGTTTTTGTAAATGGGCGATTTTTTACACCCTTTTTTTAGATTTTTTATTGCGAATTAAAATTTATGATAAAATTTCACTTATGTGTTGAAGTTACATTTTATATGTTCTACTTTTAAAGCCACCAATCGTATATATACATTTTCAAGGTATGTAATGTAGATATAAAAAATACTACCACAACTATTGTATATATATTTGGAAATATACTTTTTATATATATACTCGTATTCCTCACTAAAAAGTATTTTACTAAAAATAGCCGTTATTTAATTGCATGCGTATATCAAGCAGCTTTTTGTTAGATGGAACAAACTCAAATTGGCACCGCTGTGCGACTGTGTGCAACCATGCGCAACTGGTATTTAAGTATTAAAAAAATACACGAGAGTCTGGTGTATGGTCATACCTAGAGAGTGCTAATCTGTGAACTTAACAGACGCTCAGAGAGCAAAGTAGCCGCTAACAGAAGAAGCTGGAGTTTAATTCAGCATATGAATAAAACAATTAAAAATACATATAAATAATAATATATTTTCTTGATGTAATTTTAGTATAACTTTAAACGCCAATATTCATCATTTCTGTCCCTATGAAATAATCAAAATATATTTGGCCTGCTAAGCGCCACAAGTTTACATCTAAATTCTGCTGCAGTTAACAGCTCAATGCACTTGCCCATTTTGAGTACAACAGTTGCCTTTTAACATTTATCTAACAGTCTGGAATTGACAGCGATTTCGAACGGGTGTGTGCGCGCGTGTAGCGGTCGCTCCATACAAATTTTGTTGTGTTTTTGCGGAAAATCGAATAAATAAAAGAAGCCAATTCAAATGTTTATCAAATGATCGTCGTATCGTTTGCAACAATTACTCCTTAAGAGGTGTGTGCAAAGTGAGAGTGTCTCTATTCAAATCGTAAGCTGTAAATTTTACGGTGAGTGTCGTCAAGCAAAGAGCGCAATAAAAAATCAAAATTTACGCGGCGATTGGTGAAAAAGGTGAAAAAGTCATTAATAAAGGAAAGAAATAGAAGCAGACGTCAAATACATAACAACAACAACTAAATACATATACAAATAAAAGGAGGCGAAAACAGCGACGGCGACGGCGAAAAAGGAATTCAATTCGGTTTTTTTTTTGTGTATTACAGCGAAATTTTTGTTGTTGTCGCCGACGCTGCTGCTGAGCTGCCTACTTACTGCTATTGTTGTTGTTGTTATTGTTTAGCTAGGATGAGACTTGATTGCTGCTTTGCAGCGACGCTGGCGTCGGCATCGCTTTGTTTATTGCTGAGTGTGTATGTGTGTGCGTTGATATAATGGTATTTGTATTGAGAATTGGGAAAAACCCGAAAGGAAAGCAACAAAAGCAAATTGCCCATTTTCCATTTTCTACTTGATGTGTGTGTGTGGCCAAATGGCAAAAAGTGAAAAGTTTAATTTACTAAATAAGCGTCACCCACACATACAGACAAACACACACACAGTCGCACGAATAGCGTAGGAAGAAAAAGAAACAAGAGCCAAAGTGTTGCTGTAGTTGTTATTGTTGTTGTTGTGGTCTGTGTCTATTTTTTGCAATTTCTGCATGCACACGCTCATTCGTGTTGGATTATTGGATTATACTCCGACATCAGCAGCGGCAGCGCAGCGTCGCCAATAACGGCACATCGGACACAAACACACAGACACACACGCACAAGCAGGCAGACGACGCGTCGGATTATTGTCCTTCTAAAGGAACGTGCTTTTAAGAGGCACATCAAACAGCCTCCACCACACTCCACACCAGCATCAAATAGCGCGACAGGCGAGACAGCAGACAGTTGAAGACAGACACAGAGAGAGAGAGAGAGAGAGAGAACGCGCGAGCGAGAGCGAGAGGAGCAACGTCAACTGAAGATAGGTGAGTAAAAAGTTAACATAACAACAAAAACAACAACAGCAAGAAATTTGTAATTACTGTAAATGTGCCCATTATTTTATTGGGTCGGTTTTTCCACTGGTTTATCGTCACCACCCTCCCCTCACCAACTTGATTGACAATACCAATTTACGCTAATAATGCCGATAATTATTATTCTAAAGAGCTAAAAAACTCGATACCTTAATGACTGAACCATTTAGAGGAAGCGACCAAAGTCAACCAAATAGTGGCACGGCCAAAGGAACTAGTGAAAAGTATTTAAATCCACTGTCTACATGTGCCGCAAATCAAAATTCATTTGGAATAATAAGATGATAATGACAAATTCTTCATTTATTTGTTTTTAATAAAAACATGTAAAATGTTGAAACATTTTAAATGAGACAGTATTTTTTATACGAGTATTTTGACAATCAAAATGCTTCGTGTTTTATAAAATTCAATGCAATCTGCATTTTTAAAAAAAGAATAACTGATTACATTTTCCTGGCAGTGTAAAATAAATTTAAAAATACATATTGAGTTGCTTCTCATTTGCAGACGTAATTTCATTCAAATCATATTTTCATTTATTTATTTCCTTAAAATCTAAAAATGGAGAATACGTCAAAAATGGTTGCCATAAATATTTGAAAATGCCATCCTAATTATTCAAAAATTAGTGTAGCCCTCATAAAAGTCAAATCCCTGTTTATATCAGAAACAAAAAGCAGACACCAAACAATTTCTAAAAATATATATTTCAATTTGTGATAGCCGGCTAATGCGCTCAACGACTTTTTAAAGTCCTTAATCAACAAATCAGTGCGGAAAATATGGGGAAAAAACACTTAAATATGGCCATTCTCCATATATCCATTCAAATAATCCTCCAGTAAGCCATCGACCTTTGCCGTCGCCGCTGCTCCTTGTTGCAGTTAGGTGACCCTCATCAAAGTGATAGATCCCCATCGAGCTGGAGACGAGTTAAGTTGAGTTGAGTTGCCTTCAGTTGAGTTCTAAGCGCTTAGCCGCCGGAAGCGTCTGCACCTCCAAGCGGCGGGCGCAACATTAGCATACAAATGTGTCAGAGCAAACAGCCAAATAAACGAGCGACAAAATGTAAAAAAAACAAATACACAAGTTGAAAGAATGAAAAACTGAAGTATTGTAAAGGCAGCGTGATTTCTTAACTAATTTTTATGACACTTTTCACTTTATGACGCCGTACACTGATGCAGATGCATAGAAAACGTCTAAAACATCTTAGCTAACCACAAATTGTACTCAGAAGAGTACAAATACTTCATATTTGCAATTGAAATTTACGCAGTTTCGATTTGTCACTTTTCATGAATTCAAAAAAATTGATATCCAAAAACAGCTAATTTCAAAGTTGCTTCTTTTTTTTCACATTTCTTGGCTCTTTGTGTTATTTACGAGTATTTACCTTCAAAAGCAACTCGTCGATCTCGACTGCTACATAAAGATTTTAATAGTTACGCGGGGAGGAAAACGGAAGGAGAGAGAGAGGGAGAGGTGGAGCTCTGTCATGAAAATTGTTTAGGCTTTACACTATTAAAAACAATAAATGTCAAAAATGCTGCTGCTCCACAGTTTTCCTCCAATATAGAGGTGGAAAAACTGGACATTTCACCTTTTTTTCGTTATTCATGCAAATCACGTAAATTATGGCCACGGCCGTATAATTTCTTATCGCCCGAACATGATTTCAAATGATAGACGGCAACTGCAGGGGCAGACGATATGTGGGAGGAATGGGGGGATGGACAGAGTGGATGGGATGGATGCATGGCCAAGATTTAGTGGGCGCGACAAGTTTGAGTTTATATTTGCGTGAGCTGAGTGAGGGGGGAAAGTAACGCTTGCAATTGCCAATTGGCAACACGCATAAATTGAGAGCGCCGTCGTTTTTATCTAATCCGCGGCATCTGTGCGACGGACGACGCGTACATTAGTTGTAGGCAGTCAGCCAGGCAGACAGGCCTCTATTTCGCTGGGATCTGTGCTCCGTCCCGGTCCCGCCGACGACAATCGACAGGCAATAAATCACCCAAAGTTGCCACAGAACATTTTACGCGAGTTGAACACACACACACACTCAAATTTATGTGCAGCCGATAAAAATCGGAATCGAACATTAGAATAAATTGTCAGTCGAGTCTCGACTCGTTTCATTTTTACTGCTAAAAAAAACAAAATAGCGCCCAAAAAAAAAACTTAGCAACTTTATGCAGACAATTTTACAGCAAAAGCCTCATTAAAATTAGATTAGAAATAATTAGTTCATAAATTATTAGCAATGTGAATTTGAAAACAGTTTAAGAAAAATGCTTATACTGTAAATTACCCAAGGCACAAATTAAAGGAAACTATAAAAACAAATACGAGTATATGCGATAAGAAATAAAAAATTAAATCAAAAATCTCACGTTGCACTCTCAATTTCTATCTAAAAAACATTCCAAAGCGCATTTCACCCTACTCAAGGCTTGTTTTCTTTTTTTTATGTAGCCCCCTTTCTGATTTGAATGCAGTTCAAAAAGCAGCAAAGCATTTAGCTATAAATAGTTTTGACTGCTTATCGTTGACTTCCTGTGCCCGAAACATATCTCACAACAACCTAAACAAACACGGAACCCCGCGCTGCCTGCCAACCATTGACTTTCAGTGCAGCTACTTATCCGCAATCGCCTTGGCTAATAACAAAGATATCAACGACTGAAGGGCATACAACCTTGAACCCGCCGCCACTGCCGATGCCGCCCCGGGGGCGCACAGGGCGAAGCTCATTTCCGGCTGAATGTGGCTCAATGGAGAAATACCACAAGGCGAACAAAAAATACAAAAAAAAAAAAAATAAAATCCACAATGCCACAAAGTCAATAAATACGCCAAAAAAAATTATCACTTGCTCGTTAGCACAAACACACACACAGAAATAAAGTGACAAATGTGTGTGTATGGAGAGAGAGAAAGAAAAAACGAAATCCAAACAAAGGCAAAAACTATTTGAAATGCTCAAAAGAAAAAGGAAATCCAACAAAAAATCATTGAACGCTGATGGACACTTAACGTCCCTATCAACTACCCTACCTGCCTGCCAGCCCGCCCGCCAGACCGTCTGCCTGACCAATACTCACTCAATCTCTCTCTCTCTCTCTCTCTCTCTCACTTTCCCTCTCTTTTCGTTTCTCGCACATTTCCCAGCAATTATGCGCTGGCAAAACAAAAGTCATTAAATTGCGGAAATCGGGTCACCAAGCGACAAACCGAAGCGACAAACTCAAAAGAGCTGACCAGTAAAACAAAAAAAAAGAAGAAAATAGGAAAATAAAGATGGGAAATAAACTAAACAGTAACTGAAATTTAAGCAGCCAAAAATTACAACTAAATTGTGAATTTATTTACATTTAATTGCGTCTAAATTACAAAACCCAAAGCAAAAAAAGAAAAAAAACACTGCTTCAAGCAGAGATCCGTTAACAGAAATTCGACTTTAATGTTTGTTTTCTCCCACTGTCTGCCTCCCTCTCCCTCTCTCTGATGCGCGCTGTCGCGGCTTCATTTTGATGATGATAATGATGCCCCTCTGTGTCGCCTTTTTGTGTCCCGCTCCCCTCCTTCTTTTGTGTACTTCACAACGATAATGATAATGATAATGCTGATGATGATATGACTCATTAACCTCAACGCATGACCCAGGCAAATTAGAACTCTCTGTGTACACAAGCATAAGAAGAAAATATAAAACTGTCGTCTCAAGTTGAAGTCCATTCTTAACACTGTGCTACAAACAGAATGCCTTTGGCAATCATTGAAGTTGTACAAAGTAAAAAACAAAACTGTTAAAGATTCCTAAAATGTTCCTAACCGAAAAAAATAATCAAATAAAAAATATCTTACAAATTATTTTAGATTTTTACCAATGTTACATTCTTTAAATTAGCGCAAGTGTTATCTCAAAAATAACAGCATTCCAAATATATAAATTTAAATTGATGGAATGCTTTTAAAGTGAAAAGCTTAAATTAATCCAAGACTTAAACTCTATCAGTGGCCAAACCGTCAGCAGCAATCAATACATGTGTTGTCCAGTGTAATTTCCTCAAGCGCATATGCAAGATACATATATTAACAAATGTGTGTGTGTTTGTGTGTGTGTGTGTGTTGCTGGATGAGTGTGTGGCTTTGTGGCGGAGTATCTTAGAGGCCGTGTTTTATTGCTGTTTTGTTTGCTTGTTGACTTTTTCTTCCCCTTTCTTCGTCTTTTTTTTTTTTGCTGAGTCAGCTACGTTGCGGTTCGGCGTTAGATGTGATACGGATCCAAAGCACTTAGCTGACATATTTGCTGCACATAAAAATTTCATTGTAAAACTTAATGGTCTAGATAAAGTTGTAAGTTTCCAAAAGCCAAAGCCAAGCTCTTGAAATTTAAATAAACTCTGACAAGGTTTCGAAAAAAAAGTAAACATAAATATGATGCGGCTCAATGATGATTCAATTTCCTGGGCAAAATTTTTTCGTAATACGTATTTCGTTTCAGTTTTGAAGCTTGCAGTTTGCAATTTGAACTGTGAGCAATTGGAAACAAACACACACACCTTGAATAATTGTCGTGCTTGTCACTTTTGTCGTCGCTTTATCGTATTTACCTGTGACGTGCCGTAATCTGAAGCGTCTCCGTTTCCCACGTTTGCTGCAAACTTCAGCTTGAGTACGTGGCAAGCGTTTTTCTTTTGTTTTTTTTTTTGTTTTTTTTTTTTTTTATCAACCGCGTTGAGCAATCCGTCGAAATCAAGTATAGCGGCCAATTAACGTCTTTTGTTTATAAACCAGAACCACGAGTACATCTGTTTAACTGGCGACTCTCCTATCCACACCTCTGCTTGCCTCAAATATGCCTCGAGGTGGGGCCTAATTTCAACTGTTTATTGCAAACATCTTAAACGATTCTGCTTTATGTCTCTCGTCGAGCTTCGGTTGCCTTTGTTGCAGCTGCAACTGCAACTGCAACGGCATCGTGTTGCCATGTTTATGTTACATTTTTGTTATTGTGTTGATTTGTTTACACTGCAAACATATACTAAACAAGCGCCGCTGCTGGTGGCAAAAAACAATGCATAGCAGATGAGATGAAGTCGACTCCACTCAAACTTGTTTGCCATTGGAACGCGCTGCTCTTTTGACTCTAAATATGTACATGACATAATCCTGATATTAAAAAAAAAATACTCCTAATCTTCCTTAAGCATTTGGCTGTTTTCCATCTACAAATCTCTTTCATTACCTACATACAATTCCTGTTGAATTTGTCGCATTATGGAACTTAAATTGTAATCCACTACAAGCTACAAATCACAGACGAACTCATTTTGAATCTGCCATTAATTTTGGTTTTATTTAAGTGTAGCTACAGCGACTACCTCACCGGGAATACAGTTAGTTCATCTACTTGTTGCTTTTTATTTGTGTATGAATTTATCATATTAAAGATTCTTCCAGGGTGTTAGTAAAAGTTTTCGCAGATTTTTCATTTTCCACTGTGGCGCCACATAAATAATGCGGCTTAATTGCTGTGGCTTTACAAACGAGACTCGAATATTATCGAGGGGAGCAAACAGGAAAGAGTGAATCAGTCGTGTGTGATTGACTTGGAGATACCCTTTACTCATCTCAGGTTACAGGGGTAACTTGTAAAGCGTTCAAAATGAAGTCCAAGAATAAATTGTATGTCATCAAAGGATATTGCTTGGGAAATGCATTTCCACAACGAAAAAAGTAATATTAATGATATACGAGAATGAAATATCTTTTGATATATCAACTGAGCAAGAATATTAACCGGAAATGTTTCTGAATGCACAATTTTATGCCACCCTTTCAAAAATTTTCTGTTTCACATGCTTAAAAAACAATCAACCCAAAGAATTGCATTCTGGGGGGTAAACTGAGTGCATTAACTGTAAATGTGCAAGTAAATCGTGTTAACTTATCATTTGCATTACGCCCTTACGCTATTTCCCCCTTTACCTCTTGCCTTGACTATTAGTATTTAATTGCTGCAGGCTTAATTATTGATTAATTGGCAAAGCCAACGGACACGCAAGGAACGGCTCCCAATTATAAATGCGGAAAGAAATATAAAAAGAGAAAGAGGGAGAGGGAAGGGAAAAGGAAACCGAAAAAATAAAACATGCAAAATCCGAGAAAAATCAGTAATTTCCGAGTGAAGCCAGCAAATTACATGCCAAAAACACACAGGCTAAACCTTCTAAGAGAGAGAGAGAGACAAAGAGAGAGAGAGAGAGAGATGGACAAAGAGAGAGGGGGAGACACGGGGAGTGAAAGAGCGTTGAACAACTGAAACTAAATTAAGCGCCTTTGACACTGGAAAATGCAGTTTGCAAAATAAAAAAACGATTCTTTTTCTTTTTGTTGTACCAATAAAAAGAAAATTTAAATGAAAGTTGAACGTGAAAGAAAGGGAAATTGCAGCTGCCCGAAAAATAACAGGCACAGTTTTGGTTTAGTTTATCACAAATTGTGTTTGTAAATTGCGTAGTTTGGCTGACAGCCAGAACGATGTGTAGGATGAGGCTGAGTTGGAGACAGAGGCAGAGGCAGAGGCAGAGGGAGATATAGATGCATCAATTGAAAAAGAATGCTAAGGAAAATGGCACAGAAAATCGGGTACGATGCCGACGGAGATGGCAAACGTTGACAGACAAGCGTAAAAGGCGCCCGAGCAGAGAAAAGCGTTATGGGGGCATGCCACACAGCAAGAAAACCGGCAGACACACACATACACATGTCTATGACGGCTTCAGGGTATGCACGTGTGTGCCTGTGTATTTGTGTGTGTGTGTGTGTGCGTAAAATCCTTTAAAAAGGCAATTTTGGGTAGCACTTAAATGCAGACACTGACGCACATATGTAAAGCTGCAGAATGAGCGCCTGCGCGGGGTTAGCGGCGGGGAAAAGTGATTGACAGTGGCAGCGGGTAGGAGTTACAGAAGAGTACACTTTGAAAAAATAATGTGCTTACTTGCGTTAGAAAAGTGTTAGTTTTATTTAAATTTCCGACATGCAAAAGAGAGTTCAAAACAAAGGAGAAAAACTGTGAATTTTACTACATTTTAATTGATTCTTTGTGAAATGGTCGATTGTGAATAATTTCTTAGCTATTTTGACGTGTAATGATCGGTTCTAGTCTGGATAATAATGAGAAATTAAAATATTTTCATTAGTTTATGAATATTTAGCCGGATTTGTGGATTTTCTCCAAGTGCATGTGCTTCTGTGCACGCAAAACTAGTTGCCATGTGAGAGTGAGGAAATGGTATTGGTAGCGGGGAACCTTTTATGCCAGTGCCTTGGCATGTAGCATGTGGCATAACTTGCCAATATACGAACGCTGCCGTTGACAGGATGAGGAAGCCAATGCTGATGCTGCCTCTGCTGCTGCTGATGCTGATGCTGCTGCTGCTGCTATTGCTGACAGGATGCTCGCGTTGGCGTATCCTGCAACGCATAAAATTGTGTCACAATAATATTGCACGGCTCAGTGGCGTAGTCGTCGTCGGCAGCGGCGTTGAAACTTGTCGACATTAATGCAACTGACAGGATGCAATGTGGCCCGAATGCGGCGTGCATTGCATAATTGCAATTAACACGCTGCGAGGATGCTAAAAACACAGTTACTTAGTGTAAAGCACAACATCCTTTATGATGGGGATGAGCACTGCGCTGAATATTATACACATGAGTCTAAGCCTCTGAGACTGGGCGTGTGAACGGGACGCCACCCTGCCTCGATTGTGTGCACTCAAGTGTGCGGCGCAACACTCAAATACAACAAGAGACAGAGGGCGATAGAGCGAGAGAGAGATACAGAGAGAGAGAGAGACAGAGAGAGAGAGAGAGAGAGAGACAAAAAGACAATGTACAAAACAGTACAAAAGGCGCATTTGGAAAATTCACAAGAATTCCGAAGCGCACAAGAACCAAGCAGCGACGACAGGCAACAATAACAGTAACACAACACGGCCATAATCGAAGTAGTTCAACAAGCAATCAACAAAGAGAAATATACATAACTGAAACTGAACAGCAAAATCAAAGCAGACTGCGCTGCAATTGTATGTATGTGTGTGTGTGTGTGTGTGTGTGTGTGTGTGTGTGTGTGTATTTGTGCTCTTTTCTGCCTCATTTTTTAATTTTGCAGAAATGGTTGAGTGTTGCAACAGTGAAAATTGACTTTCATGCAACATGGAAGGAAGGCAGTATACTTAGCGGATTAAAAAGAGATTAAGTTATAATTGTCATAAAATCTGGTTTTAATTTCGCTTTGTAAACTGGTTCTTACTTGAGCATGTTTCTCTTGATGAACACGATTCTAGGCCATTAACTGAGCTCGAATATTAATTGCGCATGTACGAATCATAAATTGCTTTGCTTTTAATGTACATTTCTCTGTTGACATGACCAACTTCAAGAGCCAAGAATATAATATACACTTATAGTGCTGTTATTCTGCACAGATTTTGCAGAGCAAATTGAGAACTTGATTTGTTTGTTATTTATTTTCATTAACATTGAATTAGGTTGTATTTATTAAAGAAACGATGATTTCGAATATAAATTCTATCTAAAAAAAAAATAAAAAATACAACAATATTAAATCAATTTTTGTATACCTCGCCTAAAACTTATTGACAGACGGTTTAATTGTGTTAAATGTGACCTTTTTGCAGTAGTTACAATAACCGTCAATGGATTCCAGACACAATTCACTGTAGACAGCCGAATAAGTTGCCTTCTGTATTGTACAATTTGCTCAATAAGACGACAGGCAAATCAAGCAGGCAACAACTAACCAGGCGACCACCCAGGGCAACTAGGGTGCCATTTCGAGGTACAACATATACTTACCCTCTCTATCCTCTTCCATTTTTAACCCCCGCCCCCGGTGCAACCCCTGCGCGTGCGTGTGAATCGTGTCCGGGGCGCTTGTAGCTGTGGCAGCAGTTACTTTACTGGTGGCAAAAACACAAAAGCGGCAAAAACTGCACACCAAAAAAAAAAAAAAACAACAAAAAAGTAAGAATATTATATTTGTATAATGGCACATGAACACGAAATGAGCAACTGAAGAGTGCGACAAAGACAGCCATAGAGCGAGAGAAGGAACAGGAGTGCGGGTAACAAGTGGGGGAATTGGAGGCATTTGCTTTCAACGGTGTGATATATTTTATTTTTATTGATTATTTGCTATTCGTTACCGCCTCCTTCAACATATACAAATTTCCCATAATATTTTTACTTTTAGCTGTAAAAACTGCAGCTTGTTGTTGTCGTTCTCGTTGTTGCTATTGTTGTTGGTGTTGTAGTTAGCGCTTGGCAAGGATCTTACATGCTATGAACACTTAAATCATTCTCATATTTTATGCACATGTGGGTGGAGTTCTACTACATACAGACAGTCCTTTTAAGGGGCATATTTGATGTCAGTGAATGGAGGCGTATGGCATACGATTTACTGCAGCTAATACATATTTATCAATAGCATTTAGTTTCAAGCAGTGCGGTTTTCTGCGGATCATTATTACATTTATAATTTATACGGAGAAATTAGTACTTTCAAAGGATGTTTGAAGAGTATCTCTTCAATTAAGAAAGAATAAGCAGAAGGGTGTTGAATAGTTCTTAGTAAAACACTCATTTCGTGGGCGTGTTGCAGTGTAAATCATAGTCGCCTAAACGCAAATAATCCGCATCCAATTGTTTCAAGTTGTTCCCGATACACACAACTTTTCGTTTCGCATAATGACAACACACAATAACAAGAACCGAAACAACCACTGCAATTTTCATAATAAACCAAAGCCAGGCGACATGCAAAACAACTAACAACAACTAACAAACAAACACCTTGACCCAAATGAGCGTTGTTAACGCAGCAAATTTAGGACCACACTCTGCACACGGTCCACCTCCACCTCCGCCCTCCAGTAACGGTAACTTCCCCTCGGGCCCTTCAAGCCCTCATTTATCTTTTTGGTTACTCTTATTTTTAATTTGTCTAAACATTTTTTAGATGCCATTGCAACAACTACATGTAGAACATGTTGCCAGACAAAAAGGGCTTTGTTTGCGTTTTCAGCCCTCTCGTTTCTTTGGGCGCCTTCTGCATAAACAACACACAAAAGTCCTTAGACAAAAACAAAAAAACATATCTGAAAAAAATAAAAAACGCATACGCAAATTTTTACACAAGACAACCCAACAGCACAGATACATGTGCACAGTTATAGAAATGAAAATACATAGATATATTTGTGTGGGTGTGCATGCTTATGTGTATGTAAATTTGTTGTATAAAGCATATATTTTATGCACTGTAGTTTTGGTTGGCATATGCAAAAAACTTTTTTTTTTGTAACCAAATGCATGTGGTGAAAATGTTTCGCACACTATGAATGTATTTTAAGAACTCGTTAGATGCTCTAGTTAAATATGTATACCTTTTACTGTATATTCATCGAATCTATCTAACATAACAAGGTCTCTTTAAAGAATTGGGAGGGACCGAGATTAATCAAAGCAACCGACGATTTCTTTCAACTTATTCATTGTTTTTCAGATACAAATTTTACTTGCATCAAATGCACATTTTTGACTAAACTATAACTGATTGCTCTTTAAATCGGTTGTTTGTAAATCTATATAAATTATCGCAATAGTCTTAGAGGCGTAGAGCATTTAAGCTTCAGCTTAAAATATTTACACCTTTAGATCCATTATACTAAATATGTATGCGTTAGGGGTCCCTGCTTTTTTTTATCCTGATGTGGTTTTATATTTGGTATGTGGCCACCTTAACTACATTTGCTTAGCAGAATCTTTTGGCAATCCCTTTTTGTGTGGCTCGTTGGGTTGTCTCGTCTGCAGGTGCATATTTCGCTGCCTGTCTGAGTTTCGGTTGGGTGAAAACTCTTTTGTAAGTTTTTAATTAAGGCGAAAGTGTCGAAAAGGCACGCAACGAAACACGAAAGGACAGCGCAGCCTTCAGTCCTGTGAAACCATCCAGCATTCATATTTCTTGCAAATTGTAGTTTAAGTTTTTTTTTCTTTCGGTTTTTAGTTTTTCCTCTTTTGATCGATAAACTTGGAAATTTTTGGTTGAACGCCCGTTTGCATCATCGCCAGCTAACTAGAAAACTTTGCTAAAGTCTTTATGAAAACTGGAGTAAAAAGAAATTTGTATGGTATTTCAAACAGTTTTGATCAGATTATTGATTCAACTAGTCATCAAATCTTTAAGAAAATGCGTCAACCTATATAAAGTGTCACAAATATCTGAGTAAGTGTGAAATGGTATAAACCGAATTTTTAGTATATAGTATAAAAAGCAAGAAGCCAGAGTTTACTTGCATAACAAATTGTATAAAATGAAATTTCAATTAATAACAACTCGTTCTTTACTGTTATAACCTTTCATGGCGAAGATTCTGTGAACATTTATGTAAATTCCAAACCTTGCATAATTTGTTTTTAATCATAATTTAGTAATTTTAGATCTTGAACTTTTGACATCTACATCAATCTCCTCAGACATTATGAAAAATAAAATCCATTACCATTTGTATTCGATGTTCGATTTGTTTAAACCAACTGTCAATCCGTTAAGTTTGCTGCCATTCTTATGCTTAATCTCTAACCGAAATGGAAACCACCAATTTGTATAACACGCTGCCCACGAGACAAATTTGCGTTTAAGCCAGACTCCCAGCTCGAAACATTTCACAAAAAAGTTTAGCTAATATTAAAAACTTGTCATTTCGATTAGCTTCTTGAAAAATAAATGAAAACAACTTTGAGGAACCGGTTTCATTGAACATTAGTGGGAATTCTGGGCGGTAACGAAAGTTGCCGCTGGGTTTTTTTAAATCACACGCAACAGAAATGAAATAAATGAAGCGAAGAGCCTTTAAAGCAAAAGGGTCGCGACGACAGTTGCCAAAGGATTTGAAGTGGAGTCCGCAAGGTGCCTCACAGTTCAGCACGAATAAAACAAAAGGCTGCAGAAAAGAAAAGAAAAGAAAAATACGGAAAAAAGGGCAATTAATAATAATTAATGTTTTTATCTTTTTGTTCTGTGCGCTCTCGCGTCTGTCGTATATTTTCTTTCATATAGATATATACATATATACATGTATATACTTCATTTTTTGCTGCTGCATTCATGCTGAGAGCGGCAGCCGGCAACAGGAAACTGACCAACATCAAAACCCGAAACTGTATATACCAAAACCAAACTCATCTGCAGGTTCAGGTCTTATCCCATTGTTTATACCCTGTAGTTACAAATAGATGCGTAGAAAGAAATTCTGTAAACCCTACATACAAACATTTATAGCCAGATAGAGTATGTTCCTCAGACTATAAAAACTATAGTTGAATATATAAGTATATGATTAATAAACGTACAAATTTCGAGACTTGTTTTGAAACTTATTCGGTGTACAACAAAATGAAAGAATATTGTACCATACTAGATAAAAAAACGATAGTTGTATTTTAGACTACTCGACAAGTTGTTAAAGGATATCTACTAGTCGAGCTTTCTTGGCTCCTATTCTTAATTGTTGTTTTCAGGCATTGTCGCCGCAGTGTATTTTATTACATTTGGAGCCTGCGTTTGGCTGACTTAATTGATAATTGGTATTTTTTTGCCGCTTTAAATATTTCAACATAATTTTATTTCGTGTTGTTGTTGCTGCTGCTGCAGTGACTTTAAGCAAAAGCAATGAAAGAATACAAAGGCCGCACACAAAAGTCTGACCGAAAAATAATTGTTGAAAAGAATCTGCAAACGCACAAAAAAAGAAAAAATAAATAAAACGAGATACAAAACGAAAATCAACAACAAGCAATAAAAAACCGCAACGGCATCAAAAAAATACACAAAAGAAAAATTAAATTTGTTTTTGGTATGCTGTTCTTTTTTTTTTACCATTTTGTGGAAAGTGTTGTGAAGAGGCGTTCTAGCGTTTAAAAAAAAAAACTTGTGGCCGTCTCCAATCGACAGCCGTCGTCCGAAAATGTATCTTAAAGTTGTATAGTGGCTGGTCTTGTTGTTGGTGTTTTTGTGGTTGTGCTGCTGCGGCAGATTTCTTGATACCCTTGCAGAGGGTTCTATTATTTTGCTACAAAGCCACTGTAATAAGGTTTTTTAAGTGGGTCGGGGTGTTCATTTACGAGTGCTTATATAACTGAAATCAACTTGTTTTGCTGTAATCTTGTTTTGTAAATTTGATTCTTGACATCTGGAAACTGAAGAGTTTAAATATGTTAATTAATTACGATATTATTATCAATACCATCGATTAAAAATATATTTTATGTACGCATACTAATAATTCTTTGCGCTACTATTATATTTATTTTTCTGTCAAATATCCGCAAGGGTATTTAAGATGCTACTCAACGAATACATTTCTCTTCTTTTTTTTATAAACATTTTTGTGGTTGTTTTTAAAGCTGCGCCTTCAACAACACGCGCAGCTAACGAAGCCCCAGCGAATGTATCTGCAAACTGCGCGTCTGTCTGTCTGCCCGTCTGATTGTCTGTGGATTTTTGTATCTCACGTATGTGTGGCTTCGGTTTTTGGTTGCTGACTTTTGCTGCTTCTGCTACTGCTGCTGCTGTTGTTATTGTTATTGCCTTTGTACAACATTTAAATGTTTAGCTGCCGTTTTGGTTTCATTTCCAGTTGGCTTTGGGTTCTTGTTTTCTTTTCACTCATTCGTAGGCGTCACTTTTATTTCAGCGAATTAAGCTAATTTAAATGCGATTCGAAATTAACTTTAATGTGTGTATATATATATAAATGTATGTGTGTGTGTACGTGTGTGTGTGTGTGTGTGTGCCGCCTTCTGCAGAGTTCTATTAAAGCCTATCCTGCACACTTTTGCCCCATAGAAAAGACGTGGGTGTTGCTTGGCGTATTTTTAAAGTGGCTTCCGTTAGTTAGTGCACAGAGAATGAGGCTCTAAACACATACGTACAAACCACCTATGGACATATACTGCATGTATCTATTGAAATTGTTGTGGGTTAACTCTTCGGCTGATTGTTGCTGTTGTTGGTGCTGTGCTTCTTTTTGTTGGGTACTGACCCAATTGAAGTCGTCGTCGTAAAAATAGAAGAAAAAATATTCTAGAGTAAAGAAGAAGTGCAGCACTAGTAAACTGCAAATAGTTCGATTCAATACACATACACGCACTCACACACACACACACACACAGTATAAATTTAAATGTGTGTCTGTGTATCTAAATTGTAGGTAGCACAGGCATGTATCTTAATGAAGGCAATTTGCTTGTCGAGTTTAGGCAAGTTAGTTTACCGAAAATTGGCATATGGCCAGTAGCAACAAAAGCCCCACACACCCACACACACAGATTCAGACACACATTCAGTTACACACATCGATTGCCTGCTAGAGGAGCAGTAAGCGGACAACAGGAACATTGAGCGTGCTGCACTCTGGGGGGCAATGTTGAATGTGAAATTCGTCGACGTCTTCGTCGAAACCAACGAACCATTGCTCCTTGCTAGTTGTCCTGCTGACTGCCCTACTCCTCCTCCCCTTTCCCATTTCTCTGCGTATTCACGTACACATAACGAAAGAAGAGTTGTGCAATAGTTTGTGCAACATAGCTGCAGACACACAATACATATACATATGTATACATTTTCGGCATTATGATATATACGGTGTATATGCATGTGTATCTATCTATTAGTTAGCAGTTGCCTGGATATTGCCATAGAGAAGCAGCAAACGATGGATTATGTATGATTTACTGGGTTGGAGCTAGGCAGTATGAAAGCTCAGCAAAATATATCAGAGAATTTTGTATTGCGTTGAAAAATATGAAAAACCAATAAAGTACAGTCAAATACGGTATAGAATACACACTAAAAGAGAAACCATACGATTATTTATTTTAATGATAATGATAATGATTGAAAGTGTTTATCTTCTAAGTAGATAATGTTCCTCAATAGGCATAATAATATCAACTATTTAACTTTAAGCTCAATAACTTTCTAACAGTGTACCAAGTTAACGCGAGCACTGTGCTCAGCGCCATCTCTGTCCCTCTCCACCTGTCTCTCTCTCTCTTTCTTGCTTTATAGAAGATTTTAAATTTGTCCGCTGCTGGCAAGCAGCCTCAAAATGCCAAACCAAATTTTGCCTAAATTGCAAAATTTAACAATCTAATAAGCCAAATTTTAACAAACTATTTAATGGCAAAAATGTTTAGTTGCCAACACCGAAGAGTTTAAGCTCAGGCAAAAGCCAAAGCCGCAGCCGTGTCTAAATATAGCCACCGGCAAAAACGTTTAGCTTAAAACTGAGTCTTGGCTAGTGAGTGGATGGGGGGAGGGGAGTGGGAGCGTGAATCAGGGGGCTGAGATTGTTGTTGGCAAGTGGAAGCAAGTGGAGTGTAGCCAAGTTGAGTAGCAGCAGCAGTCGAGTTTAATGCCTGTGAAATTGAAAAATTTACTATTTAATATGCGAACCGGGAACGGGTTAGTGCGGTTCAGTTCAAGTCTCTCAGTCACCCAGTCAAATCATCGGCTGCCGGAAAGACTTTGACGTTGGACATGCTGACAGAGGCCGAAGAGTCGGACAAGTTGAACCAGCGGACAGTCGAACAGAGTGTCGAGTCAACTGGCAAATGATGTGGAAGCTGCTGCTGATGATGCTTGCTGCTTGCTGTTGATGCCCCAAGTGCAGTTAGAGCAATTTCACAACTCACTAACAATCATTAATGCGTCGACGTCAAACGGCATTCGCCTCAGAAGTTTGGCGCGTTCAAGGAAGTCCACAGGCCAAGCAGCCAACTAATAAGCAGCTCCAACTCCAACTCCAGCTTCATCAGCAGCCAGCAGTGGGTTGTGGCCGGGACGGGCCAGCGAAATGCTGCAAGCCTAAATCATGCACTGCCGGCTCGATGGCTGCTTTATGAAATGGAAAATGAGCCACAAAAACAACAAAAAAAAACATATATATATTTGCCAAAAGGGGGATGTGAGGAAGAAAAGCGCAATACGGTGTTGAGCAGGGCGGCAACGCAGCGGTTTAAATTTGAGAGGGCGCAGCTGCGCTGCCTAGGGTCGAATAAATATAAATAAAACAGATTTCAGCTAAATCGACATTTAAAAAAAAACACACACACACACAGAAAAAACTGGTTGCATTTTTCTCTCATAACGGAAAAAGAAATGAAGGAAAACAGCTAACCAGTAAAGTTGTCCATTTAACGAACATTCAGGTTAATCATAAAGAGTGTTTTAATATGTTTATTTTAAGTGTTCTAGCCAAGAAATTTTCTGAAATATCTAACGGGGAAACTTTAAAAAAGAAGTTGCAATCATAATTTATTCGAATAATCATACTGATAACAAACACTTCTTCATTAGCTACCATAATTAAAATACTTGAATAGAATAAATCAGAATTTCAGTAGCTCAAGTGCGTGCATAGCCTGACCCATCATCAGCATACATACATGCTCGTAGTATAATCCACAGATAGGCCTGGGTCTGCTTAGGTTAACGATGCTTTAAGGTCTCGAATGGGTTTTCCTTTTTTGACTACAAATCGTTGGCTGGTTCACGTGGGGACGGAGAAAACTCCCTTTATGTGTATGTAAGTATGTAAGTATGCATATATGTATTACTGCGTTGTTAACTTTTATTGGCGAGCTTTAAAGTAAATTTGTCTTGGCCAATGGCTTTTGCTAATGTTGTTGTTGTTGTTCTTGTTGCCTTGGCCTCATCATCTTCCATTGTTGCCGAAGCTTTTGTTGCTGCTGCTGATGCAGCAGTAACGCAAAGATTTATGACGCCGCGTACACGTCGCATTCAAAAATTGTTAAAAACAATTAGAATATTTTAGCAACGAACGACGGCGACTATAAAAGTTATGCGATGCGGGTTACAGGCTAGCAGTATGATATAAAAAGGGAGAATAGGGGCGAGGTTGGCATCTTGTGCCTCAGACAGCTGTAAAAATTATGCGCCAAATGACTTTGACAGCAGTCGTTGGTCGGCAAAAAGTTGTTGTCTTTACTGTTCCAGAGCGTTGCTTTGTGGCTGGGCTTGCCTCTTTTATGGTCATAACTAAGTACTTATACGACTTATAATTTGGAATGTTTACGAGCACCGAGCTTGTGCTTAAGCTCAGCCTCAAATCTAGATGCTAGATCTATGCAAGCGTATTATAATACGATTTCTACGATTGTTAAAAAAGCAATGTTAAAAAATATTCGTTATTCTAAGCTTTACCAATTTATTGACAGCGATTATAAATATGTTTTCCACTTATATAACTTGTGAGGCTAATATCCTAAATTTGGCTTAGTTGATAGACTGGAAATGGCCGCAACTTTTAATAGCTCGTAAATAGCTTCCCACAACTAGATCATACATCTAGCTACTACTTGATTACTTGAGTACTTGTCTATTTGGCTTGGTTCAATCATTCATCTGATGATCTGGGATGAGCAGATATATCTACTTGATGTTCACAATTGTACACGGCATCGTTTAAGTCCATAACTTTGCACTTATCAACGATTCCAGATACTGGCCAAACAACTTGTATAGATACTTATCCTATAGCTTAAGCACATCTGCTACCTCAGCATACACTGTCTGTCTAGCGAGTCTCGGGCGATTTCCCCATTCGGTTCATTGGCCAGCAAGGCGCATGCAACAAATGCTTTGCCAGCAGCAAGCAGCTAGCAGCCAGGAACAGCAGCAGAAGTCGACATCGATTTTAGTTCATGCCTCGGCTACTTTATATCATTTTAATAATGTTGCTTAAGGTATGTGTGTGTACGTACGTATAAGTATCTGTCTCTCTATCCCCAGTCGATGCTTGGCAACAAGAGCAACAACAAAGAAGTTGAAATAGTTTGCACTCAATTTCAATATTTTACACACCAAGAGCAAAAAAAAAAAAAAGAAAAGAAATATATGTAAATAATAAAAAAATATAGCCGAATTTTCGTGCAGCTGTGAGACTTGGCAAGACTTCGTCTCTAAGTTTGTCTGGGCGATAGCACAAAATATCTCATAGATACATATGTTTTATATATTGCTTATTATGTATTACCTCGTGTTTGTGTCTGGTATTTTTTTGTTGGCCCCTCCGGGACTCGGAAAGTTGGAGTTGCCGCAGCCTTCGAGACTTGTACGCTTGCATGGTAACTAATATGAATAACTAATAAATCACATTCGGACGGTGATTTATGTGACAGGTGCGTATTGCGATTTGAAATTGGCAACAGTTTCGGTTTCGACTTCCATTTAGAGTCCGCAAATTGGACACCTACTTATGACGCTGGCCCAGCACAATCCATTTGATTTGCTATGCTAATCTGTTCTTTTTTTTTTACCAATGCTAATTTGCTTTAAAACATGTCAAATTAGAGTTGCCAAAAAAAAAGGTGTTTCGTTTTTTGGTAGAGTTTGAACCGTCTTTGAACCGTCACTACAATTATGTAAAAATAACAGACGAAAGTAATTTATGCATTTTGGGCAAGTAAAAAGTCACTTAGGTCTCTTTATTTAAATTAGCTAAAATCTGTAATGTTTATTATTTAATGAAGTGCGTTTGTAAAGCTAAAAATTGTCTCTAAATCTACTCAATTTTAATTTAATTAATGAATTTTGCTACTGACATCTAAAATGTATAAACTCAATAGTATTTATGGGATTGATATTCAATTAAGCTCGAGGACGACTAAGGTAAATGTACATTGAACTCAAGTCATTCAAATTCAAATGTGTACCATATGTATCTTAACTGAGTATGTGAATATCTGTTGTATATGAACGCACTCATGGAATGCTATAATGTGTATACGAGTATGTATCTACATCAAGCCTTCGCATTTGTGTTAATTTAGCTTAAGAGTTTGTCAAATTAGTATTGGAGGAGGACGTGATGGACGCCTCGGTTGCCCTTGGCATAACCCCAATCCTAACTAATGCGCTCAATTACGCATTTCTTTGGAAACTTTGTTAATTTGTTGACTACAACAATGGACAGGGCTCGGTTCTGTTCAACTGTTCAACTGTCCACTGACCACACGGTAACACCCCCGCAGCGTTATTAGCCTGCATCAGACAAGCACACACCGAGACACATACACAACTACAAAGGTGGGCATTATCTGCCATCTCTATAGAGCTCAGAGAAGAACATACAGAGAAGATAGAGACCAGACGCTGCTCATTATGTAACCTCTCATAATTCTTTCATTAATGAAATTCCCACACGATGACGATGACGATGACGACGACTACGACGACGACGACGACGACATTTGTTGGACGTTTCCACACATTATGTAAATCTTTACACAGCACGCAGTCCACCCATTTTCCATTTTATTTGCCTGTTGTTGCTGTTGTTGTTGTTTTTGTTTTTTATTTGTTGTAATTCCATTCCTGTGCCTTCATTTCCATCCTTGTCAACTAATTTCAGGGTTGCGCTCGCTGCGCTGTCATGTTTTTAAAGCCTGTTTTAATTTTTTCCAGAGTGCCAGAGAGAGAGAGAGGAGAGCACAAAAAATAAATACAAAACTCTGGCTTTTACTTTCCTGCTGCTCTTTGCTCAGCGTGTTTCTTAAATGTTGGCCAAAAACAAAGAAAAAGAAGAAGAACAACAACAAAAAAAACTACCTGTTTCAAAACCCACACACACTGCAGCAACAGCAGTGACTGTCGAACGACCAAAACAACAACAACAACAACGTCGTTTGTCTGTTTGGCTCGCCTGCCTGCTGTCTGTTGACTGCCTGCCTGCCTGCTTGCCTTTTGAGTCTGGTTGGTGTGCCTTTCTGGCTGTTTTTAAATACCCTTTACCTTGGCCATATTAATGTGGCTCCCACTGTTACTTCAGTATTGTTGTTGTTGTTGCTGTTTTTGCTGTTGATGTTGTTGTAGCTGCTGTTGCTGTTGTACTTCACATGTAGTTTGGTTGTCATTTGGCAGCGCCCGCTGTTTAGTGTCCAACATGAGGGCCGTTGGTGTCAGGCGCTGCTGTTGCTGTTTCTGCTGCTGCTTCTGCTGCTGCATTGGGGCACCTCAGACTGTGGGGGAGATGTCGCGGGAATGTTGTAGTTGGAGCTGATGCTGAGTGTGTGTGAGTGTGTGAGTGTGTTTGCTGATATTGGTATTTCACTGTGATGTTGTTGGTAGCCCCAGCGAGCGACAGTTGTTGAAATTAAATGCTCACATGTGGGTTTGGCTTTCTTGTCTGCAACAAAGAACAACAACAAAAGGAGCAACATCAACAATAACAGCAGCAGCTCCATAAGCAAAAGGTAAAGGGAGCGAAGCGAACAAAAAAGGGCTGCCCAAAAAGCACAGTAGCAACAAGGAACATAAATGCTTAAGTTGTCTAGCATGGTCAAAAACAAAGAAAAAAATCGAAAACATAAAAATATGGTTTTGTGTTCTGCATTGCAATAAAGTTGTGTATATCCACACATTTATTGATCAAGAATTCCATGCAAAGAGTAACTGATTTATTATGACTTTAAATGAAATTCAGGAATGTCGAGTGAATTTGAAGCGTAACAGCCAAGAAACTTTTGAGCGGATTTCAGCATGATTTTAAAGGCTGCTCAGATTTTGTGCTGGCTTTAACAAATATTAAAATAAATATGTTATTTTTAACAAATATTAAAATCGTAAATGCTAAAAATATACAAACATAATAGCTCTAATTGGATACTAAGAGTTTGTCGCACATTCAGCGTAATTTCTGAAAAACTGTTATCAGCAAATGTAATTTTCTTTCTCGTTTGCAAACTGAAACTATTTCGTTTTATTCAAGTGCACCTATACCTATGCCTGTGAAAGGCGTCCTTAATTGGATATAAGTTTGGACAGCCCTCGCATTTATTAATGCCTTTTGCCTTCGCCTGCTTTTGCGACCGCAAATCAAAATCAACTGTTAATGCTGGAGATGGGCTGCTACTCTCCCCACGACAACTAAACAACAATAACTACAACAACAGCAGAAAGAACAACAGTCAGCAAGCAGTCAGCAGCAGTTGGAGGCACTTCATTTGTCCGCTGGATACACTCGAATCGATTCGCATCGACTCGATTCGACTCAACTGAACTGAACTCAACTTAACTGAACTCTTGAAGTTTTGAGCTTGGGCAATGGCTGCATTTATGGCTGCATTTACTTTTTAATTTAATTTGTGGTTGCTGTTGCACTCCTTTTTCGATTTTCAAGTGGAGTCAATTTCTTATGTCATGACAAGATACACAACGAATACCAATGCGAAAGCCGAATACAAATACAATGTACAATGTTGCTCTAAAGCCCAGAGTCAAACAACGCAAAAGCATCGCAGGCTATCAAAAATGCCAGACAGGCAGCACTTTTGGAATGATTTCAGTTCTTTGGGTATCTTTATACCATATCTCATGCTTTTCCTCAAATTCGATTTCGGCTTTTGTTTTTGTTTTTGTTTGTAGCATCTGTCGCCTGCAGAATTTCTGGTTGTGTGTGCTTAAATACCTCTTTACTTATTTTTGGACATACTTGATTGAAGTATTTATGAGATTTCAGGCATTTGTGTAATTTCGCTTTGAGCTTTAAGTTCTCTGGCCCAAAGACATTGGTTCTCTAAAAAAAAATAACAAAAATGTGAAAAAGAGTTAAATCTAAATGTAGACAGCAACAACAAGAAATACAAAAATGTATAGCAGCCAAAAAGACACAAATAAAGATATATATAGTATGTATATTTACATATACATGGGTCCCAGCCATGTTTGTGAGATAAAAAGCTATGTCTTTACATGTTTTAATTTTCTTGGAAATTGTTGTTCAACTTGAGCCGTCGTCAGCCACCGCCACCACCAGAGGCCCAAATCCGTTTTTACACATATCTTGTGTGTTTGGGAGCCTTGTCTACTCTACGAGAGCCAGACGGAGATAGACAGAGGGAGAGACAGAAGAGATCTCTAAATGCAGACTGACAAACAAACGTACTTAAATATCTTTCATTGCTTCGTGTGCTGTTTTTAAGTGAAATGTTAAACCTTTTGACAGCTGTAGTTTCTTATTTAATTTATTTTATTTGCGGTATTTACTCGTCGCTTTGCTTCTTCGGTTTCTCTTGACGCTCTCGGAATTGAATTTTCGGCTTTTTGTTTTAGTTGTCTGCGTATTTTAATGTCATACAATTGACATGGTTAGGCTGCGTCTTCTTCCGCCACATCTACTGCCACTTCATCTTGGACTCGGACTACCTACCGGAGAGAGAGAGAGAGAGAGACTCGGTGCTAGTGCTCGTCTTCAGTGTTTGTGACCCTTAATTAAACTTGACAAAACAAGTTCCATAGTCGGTTAGCATTTTAAATGGAATTATTTTTTCAATTTGTTGAATTGCTTGAGTTAGTCGGAAGCAATAATTTGTCTAAACCTAAAATAAAAACAAGATATAATATATAATGGAGAAATTTCATGATATTTTCAAGACTAACTGCAATTTGCTTCTTGGTAATCGTTTACATAATTGTCCCCATTAAGTTATTATACTACTTTTCCCAAAGAATTAATATGATGCATGTCAACTCATTTATAAGACTATGCCCCATCTGCCTGCCTTGGCAATTATCCATATTGGATGTCATACTTATGGAAAACTTTAGCCTCTTAAAATCATTAAACAAAGCTAACCCATTCAACATAGCCTTACATCAACCATCTCCGTCCCAGCCGCTCTTCATTTCTCTCTGCCCACTTGCCCCATTCTGCCTGCCTACCGTCACATCTTTCGCTCGTGTCGCGCTCTAACCATTTATCTTGTCTCGAGTTTTTCAACTATTTAAACTTTAGATTACGACAATTTCTCCATTTCTCGTAACTCAAAACGCTGGGGATCCACAATTTACAACAAGAATAACAACAACATCACTAAACAGACAGTCATCTAGAAAATTACAAATACTTTTGCCATTGCACATGGCCCCAGTTGTTGATGCTGCTGCTTTTGGGAATGCTATAGAATTCCAATCAATGCCGCTACTTCTACAGTAGTTTATACTGCCTCAGCTTCAACTTCTTATTCTTTCTGAGCGTCATTTCTCAAGCTCAAAACGACAAAACGTGCACAACTTTGGATTATTAATTACATCAGCAGCAGCAGCAAGCAAAACGATTGTTGAGATTTATATGTGGCCCAAGCGAATCGAAATCGAATACTGTGAAAATATCCCACACACCTTCCAAAAAAAAATAAAGATATGATGAAAACTAAGAAGTGTAAATGACGAAGATTAAATACCCTTGCAGACTTCAATCTATATACCTATTACACTTGCATTACTTACGCTTTACGCAGTTCAACATCTTGGGGAAAAGCTTACATAAATTTCACATATGTAATATATATCTGATTCATTGAAACACTATCTGTATTAAAAAAAAACAAAAAAAAAACATTTGTATCGGGCTACATTCAAGCAGCTACATCGGGAGATAATTTCTCCTTTATCGATCCCGTAGATTTCACATTCAATGAGCGTATAACACCCACTGCAAGCGTATAAAAATGTATAAGAACTAAAAGTGGCACGTATATCCTGCTGCCCTATACTCGATCTCTGTCTCCATTCTATATGTACTTGTTTACCTTTACCTGTGTGTGTGTGTGTGACAATTTTGACTTTTATAAATATTTTGACTCGCTTTTTGTTATTGTGTGTGTGTGTGTGTGCGTGTGTGTGTGTTGGTGGATGCTGACTGCCTTCATGCCGTCGGCGTATCTGTGACAAAACATCATTCAACGTGTGCAATGATTGATGATGCAACTCACAGGCAACTTGTACTCAATTTTCAGTGTAGAGCCGCCACGCCGTTACCCGCTGCGCCTCTTCGACTCAATCCACACACACACACACACATACACATACACATAAACACATACACATAACTTTGCCCAAGCCCCATGACAAAATGTCACAAATATTCTACAAGCAATTTGTTTAAATATCGCATAAAAAGCGAGTGGCTCCAGTCAAACGGCCCATGGGGCGCACCAGTCAGAGGATTGCGTGCCAACCAAAGATGATGCCTAAGAAGTGGAGTTTGTGTTGCCAAGATGGCCCGGTAGTAGAGGGGAGTGGTGGAATAGGATGAGGAGGATGTGTTTGCCACAAAAGGCGCGCGCAGCCGTGCGGCAATTAATATGTGAGCAGGCTGAACATTGGCCATTACCATGTGCCTTCAACTTGAACACAAAATAGTTAACTAAAAGGCGGCCGAGCCGAGTAGAATCGCCGTAGCAGTCGCAGGCTGTTACCAACAGCAACGAGCAACCAGCAACGAGCAACCGGCAACAGCTACATGATGTGCAATTACAAGGCGCATTGCAACAGCTACATAAGTGCAATCGCTGCCTGCCCCGCCTGCCTGCCTGCAAAACATGCAACAGAATCACACTGTGTTGCCTGAGCGAGGGGTTAAGAAATAAAGCAAGGCAAAAGCAAAAGCAAAAAGAAAGAAAATATTGCATCTTCTCAAGCATTTAATCTTCTTTGCGCCTTTTTTAACCTTTTATTATTATGCCTTCAACGTGCAAACGTTTTGCTACGCTTTTGCCAGTACCCCAACCCATTTGCCCTCCCCTGTCTGTGCCGCCAGTCTTCTGCCATTCATGCGTCTCGCTCTGCGCCTTCCGTTTTGGGCGCACTTACTCACACGCCACATCCAGAAAGAGTCAAGAGTCGACAGTCAGTCCACAGAAGGAGTCCCGGCAACTGAGCCAAGTCGAATTAAAGCTTCTGGCTTTTTTTGTTGTTGCTGCAACCAAAGCTTTTGTTACTAATAATTTCTTTTCTCTTTGGCCTGGCTCTTTGCAATTAGAATGCGTGTTAAGTGCAGATACATACTGCAGATACAAAAGATATATTGCCAAGTTTGGGCTAGACTGGAATGCGCTGCACCCTTTACACAAAAATTGATATATATATATATATATGTATATATACATATATATATATATATATTCTTATATGCATCTGCTTTTGTCTACTTATATAACCATAAAAGCTACATAAATTTCAACACAATCAAATTTAATTAATTTTTTTCGAACCCTTCGTGCAACCCCCACGAAGAATGTTTCACATTGTCGCGGTTTTCAACAGGGTTCTTTTATTCTTCTTTTTTTTCCTAAGCCGCTGATTGGAATGTTTTCTCTCTTATCGTCCATTCCGTCCATCTATAAAGCCGATTTCACGCTTTTGTGTAGGTGGTTGAAACTGAGTGCGCAGCATAGCTATATCAGAGAGGGTTCTTCAATTAACAAAAGGACTGAACTGGTACAACAAATCGCTTGAACGTGAGGATTTTCAATTAGATGGGTCGCTTGTTAGTTCGATGTCTGACCGACTGACAAACTGACGGACTGGGTTGTTTTTTGAATGCAGTTTGCTAAGCTGGCTGTTTATAAAGTGTAATTTGCGTAAGTGAAATTTGCATTAACCCAGAACAGATTTATAATGCTATTATTGTGCAGCTATGCAGAAGTAATTGACAACTGAGATAACAAACAAACTGTTTTCGTTTGTTTGATTAGATTACGAAATTACCAAGAGGAAATTTGCATTTCAATTGGGTTTAAGATCGTAGATTTTGTGGGTTATTGAGAGAGCTTAAGAACCATCATCTATGTAATATCTATTAACTTAAATATATACGATGATTACTTTTTATCAAACGAGCTTTTACATAACTAGTCCAACTTATGAAAATTTGAAATTAAATAGTATCTATCTCAACATCATAATTATAAATATAATTTGTTTTAATTTATTAATTAGAGTAATTTAAGTTCAAGCTTATTGCGTTACTGAAATAACAAGCTTTAAAAGTTCACTAACACCATCGCACAGAGCAATTACATTTTATTGTCAGTCACACACAGAAACTTACGCGCACAGTCAACTTCTAAAATGGCCAAGAAAAGTATCTGACATTCGCAACTGCATCTTATAAATACGATTACCTGGCTCACACTTGCAAGTGGGGCGTCCAAGTACAGAGCACATGGGCAAGTCGTTGCGAACAGAATGTATTGCACGTTATAATTTTACGAAATATTTTCATGAAAAAAGCATCTACTGAAAAATGCATTAAGTGCAACAGCGGCAGCAGCAGCAGCAACAGCAACAACAAGGAATCCGTTGTAGAAGCCTGGCGACGTATGTATGCTTGAAAACAAAACTGGCTTCAGCTTTATGGCAGTGGCAAACAAACAAACACATACGCATGCAGATACACACACACATACACAAAATACACATGAAAGAGCGACAAGCGCACAGAGAAACTTTTTGTATCTTTTTTGGTGGCAGATTCTTTTGCAGTAACTTTTCTTTTTTATGTGTCCGAAGACGGACGAGGTGAGTGCAACTGCAACTGCAACTGCGACTGCGCCTTAATACTGTCCAGAATACTAGGCGCATATAACATATACATAACATATAGAAAAATGCACTAAATCTCTGATATCCGAAAATGTTCGCTTCTGCATCTGTGAGATACATAGTACATGAGCATGCCATGGCAAATATTAGAGCTATGTTCCTTGTTGTTGATGTTGTTGCTGTTGTTGCTGTTTGGTTGTTTGGCTGTTTGTTATTGCGACTCCTTGCGGCTAAAAGATTTCATGATTTGCACTTTTATGGAAATAATTTTTCGCATTCGTTTTGCTGCCGACATTTTGTGCAAGACAGCAATTAAAAATATTTAATTATCATGGAAAAAAGTTGTTGGGTAACATGCACAACATTTCTCACATGACTAGAGATACTATACCTCATAGACACAGACAGCAGCAAGGAGTTCAAGAGAGAGACAGGGAAGGTTGCCATTAGAATCTACCGAAAAAAATATAAAGAAAAAACGTTTGGAGTTTGCCAAACATTTCCTGTTGTAGCTAAATATATGTAAGTAAGAAGTTGAAATAGAAGCTTTGCTTTCAGATCGTTTTCTTGGGAAACGATTTGGCAGCATGTATAACTAACACGTTCAGTTTCGCTTTGATATGAACCGACGGTGTGCGAGCTACCAAAGGCAAAAGGGAATTTTGGAATACCATATTTATTTTTTTCCATGCATATATTTGTATATATATATATATATATATATATATATACCTACATGTATGAACTGTGCATATTAAGCTTGGATAATAAAGTAAATAATTTATTAGTCATTTATGGCTTAAGCGTGTGCTTGTGTGGTGTAGATAAAAGTGAATAAAAAAAATGTTATTATGGTTATGGAATTACTTCAATATTCAACTGAAAGCTGCTTCGAATAAGCCGATGAATCGATCGTTATAACTGGAGAAAAATCACTTATGCACAAGAATGCGAACCGGTTCTGAAACTTATGATAAGGTGCCGAAAGGAGCTGATGTGTAGCGGATGAGATTTTCTTAACAGCTCATAAGTGTCATGTGCTATAAGACTCTCCACTCATGTGCTGTAAGTCTTCGCTCATTACGGAGATCGGATCGTATTTTATTACTTAAGAGCTTCACCTTTTAATACTGATATCATACTAAAATTGATTACATCAGTTCAGAGCAAACTCTTCACTATCCAAATGATATTGAGAAAGTAAATTTTCACATATTCTAAATGGTTAGTAAAATTATTAATAATTTAGGTGATAGCTAATAAATATTTGTAAAATTAAAAGCTACTTACATTTCGGTTGGTCGCCCTTATAAGTTGTTTGCTTATAGTCTTTTAATTGAGAATTACTTCAAATAGGTAATTTGAAAAACATAGAGCAAATGGGGAGAGAGAAGAAGAACGGATAACTTTAAAAACATTTATTGAATTTCAACTTTCATTACTCATAAGAAAAGAATTTTTGTTCTTCTTCAACCGTATCAAATCGAAACAGAAACTATATCAATTATTAAATGCACTGATTCAGGCTTCTTGACAGGTGTCGATTCTGCTCAGTTGGCGTTCTATCTGGGTAATTACTCATATAATTACTGCAATTAGTTAAAGGAATGAGCGCTTAAAATTTCTTTGTTCTGTACTCAAGCCAGAAGTCCATAAACTAATTGAGTTAAAGTTAAGGTGCAATGAATGAATGAATGAATGTTTATTACCTAATGCTGCCAACAGAAATGTCAAATGCATTCATTGTCTAATTGTTTGAAAGATATCTCAAAGCTGACTGGTATTTTATGCTGTGCCAAGATCTTGGCGCCCTATGCCACCACAGTATCTACTATCCACCTGTACGGAGACATAGAGCTATGCAGTAGTTAAGTGCAATTTGTAATTGTGTCAGTGCTGGACGCTCTTCCAATTTAATTAGCCATTAAAACGTGTGTGTGACGTCACATGCCCAGGCAACGCCAACTACGTGACGGCAGCTCAGGTTCAGTTCTTCGCCAGCTGTCCTTCTTTCCCCACTCCCTCTCCATCTCTTTGCAACCCTCTTTCTGGAATTTCCTAGAGGCATGCTAGTTGCAAGCGCTGTCTTTGAGTGTATTATACTATCTACGAGTTGTTGTTGTTCTTCTTCTTGCATCCGAATCTCACCTTATCAGCTATACATATCTTCAGGCTATTGCACATAAGTTCTTATTCAGCTGAATGCACTTTTATTTGTTTGTTTTCTCTTACTTATTGATCAACATCGCTACTAGTTGGTTGATTGGCTTGAACTAATTAAGTTTTCTTCTCTTTCTATTTGCAGATGTAAGTATTTCCATCGACCATTGAAACTTAATGCCGCAGGCATATATACTTGCAAAGCGTATGTATGAATGAATTAAGTATTAATGTGAATATTTAAGCAGTGGGGGAGTCCAAACCTTGGAACCTTACTGGGAACTGGCAAGAATTATAAATACATTCTTCAGAATCAATACATTTTAAAAGGCATAGACACTAAATTTATAGATTGAATGAATTAAAGTGATGCATAATTAATAACTATCTTTCGGTTCATACATATATCACATTAATTATTTAACGTTAAGTTTAGCCAAGTATTCTGTGGTATACACTGCCATCTCCGAAGTGCTATTCACTTTCTCTACTTTTGAAATAGAAATCTCAACATAAATTGTATCATTCTCCTTTACATTCCTTCTTGAGAACGCACACACACGGAGAATACATCCCCATGAATATGAACGTGTATCCATAACTCATGAGGTGCACTCATCTTTTTCCCATTTGCCATTAATGGTAATAATTGCAGTTGGATTTTAATTGACTGATTGCCAGTCTTGTTGGCGCTGAGTTGAGAGGCGCAGGTGTCAATCGACTGCCCCCCTGTATCATTAACCCATGTGTTCGAAGCAGTCTCGGCACATTTGCTGCGCTCCAAATCACACAAATTTCATTAAAATCGCATCTAGGGACCTGAGCTGACTGACTGCCTAACTGGCATATGAGAAATGCACGCCAGTGTTTACCATATATATACATGGATACATGGTACATATATGTTGAAATGATTTCCTTTGATATTCATGTTGCTTGTTTTTTAACATTTTCGTGTGACATATCCATTATAAAAGACTTGAACTAACACATCCATGTTTAAAATAGTATTCATTTTATTCGGTCATTCATATAATTACACTGATTTATTCATGGCCAACGTGTAGAGCTTAATACGCAAAAATGAAAAAAAAGTGTATATTGACTTAATGTTAGTGCTTCTACTATGAGATAGCCCTTTATGGGCTAATGGGCACACTGTACACATATATTAACAAAAAAAAAAACCCGATGATTTATATTCAAAAAGTCAATCCAAGTGTCTGGCACAGTTTGTGTGTGGCTCTAGTTAGATATATTAGCAACAACAAATACAAGAGCACATATAAGTTTATATATTTATTAGTAACACCAGAGTTGAAGCAAAGGCTGCACTTGAGCCGCCCGTATACCTAGCGACTGCAATCATAATAAATGTTCATTGAAACCTTTTAAAATCGCGCAAAATGCGGCGCACCTCAATGAAGGCACTAACCAACAATAAATTTCAACGCCGGCACGACCAGTCAAGACAGCCAGCACCACCACGGAGGTGAATTCAAGCCACATAAACATTAATAAACTTGTTGCAATCCAAAAGATAATTAGCCGCAGCCTAGGCTGCAACAACTTGTGGCACACACATACAAACACACTCACACACACACACACACACACACACCAATATACATCAATAAAGCCAATGTCTTTGGCAACGATTTGCTATTTTGTATAAAGTTTCATTAAAAAACCACTAGACCCAGACAGCAGTGAGGCTCTTTTGTGTATCTTACAGATACACATTGATACGCACACACACAATCATTCTTGCCGCCTGCCTGCTGTCGATCATAATTTAACATAAAAATGATTTGATTACTATAATTTCTTTTGTGTTTTGGTATCACCTGGTAAGCTCATTTACTACAACGGCAACGCCGCCTATTACTCACACTGGGCCCCCAGTCCCGGTCGCACTGTAGTCTCGCGTCAACGAAAGACCGCACCGCATGCAGCGTGTGTCGTTTTGTACGAAATACGTAAAAGAAGAATACAAAAAGATGTACAATAACTGCGGGAAGGCTGCAGAGCCCCATCCATCCCCCCATCCCAATTCCATAAGAAGCGCACGAAAACTTGCAGCGCCCCACAGTCAAAGTCGAAGCTGACAAAAACCCGTCTGGGCAGCGTACAGGGCAGCGGCAATTCAGATAGCGGGGTAGGCGGTGGCAATAATAACGATGAGACCATTGCCAAGAGTATATTCTTTGCTGGATACTGTAAAAATATCTTGTTTCATGTGTGCGCTGGACGTTAATAGCAGGCCGCCGTCTTTGTATACCACTGTCCCAACTAAAAAGGTCCCAACGTGCTTGCATCTTCTTCCTTCTGCTGAGCGCCGGCAAAAGCCATCGAGTCTTTCAGGCCTGGCCTGGCTTCGTCTGGCCAGGCAGTCATTTCTGGCAGTCAACTTTAGCTGCATTTCATCATTCATGCACATTATTTTAGCTCGCATCGCCTTTCTATACGTATCGAAATACCCTAGATGAAAACGACCCTACTAGAAAATAGCATCAGTTTCAAATTCAAACAATACAAGTCTTGTCTCATATTTTACAAATTGAAAAGATGTCAACAAACTTCAGACAAATTCTAAAGTTTGACATTTGTCTTGTGCTTCCTTTCAGATGATGTATGTAGTGAGTATAGGATATATATATTGGAGCTTGTATGTTTATATATATTATATTAATTTTACCTACTTTAATCTGATATAAAAATAATTCAAATGGAAGGAGTATCTTTGATTTAATTTAATATTTTATTGTCAACTCTAAATATAAACAAACAAACTCCATAGTATCTTAAAATTCCCATCCTAAATATATATGCTATAGATTTCTCAAAAAAAAAAGTGTATTTCGCCTGCTGCACCAGCTGAACACATGCCGATTCGTTCTTGTTTCATTTCAAAGTCTGTGTCCTGGTTACGTATCGCATTGGCCAGGCTTAGAAGCAGATTGAGTTACATTGCTGTGGATTATTATCAACTGTATTATCTTTGCCCCGTACAACTGACGTCTTCGCGTCTTGGCGTTGATGGCGGCAGAGGCTTTGCGAAAAAGCCAAATAAAATTTCGTTACGCTGCCGTTGTTGCGTTTCTTTCTCGACTCCACAAGACTGAATTCAAGCTTCGCGAGACTCTAAGTCGTGGGTTGAGTTCAGGTTACTTTGAGGTTTCTGCGTTTTTTAATGATACCTAAGCAAGGTTTCGTTTATTTTTTTTTTTATTGTTTTCTTTTTTTGGTTTATTGTTGCTGTTTCTCTGCTTTTGGCTGGCATAATTTCATTGCTGGACATGTATCATCATCAGTTCGAGGCAACAACTGTGTAAATTATGAGCTGCGCATACTTACCAATTGGCATCGCTCCAAAAAAAATAAAAAACCAAGGCTCGCCTTTGTTTTGAAGTAGGTGTCGTCGTAAAGTTTGATGTGGCACATTAAACTAGACGCGACTTTTGACTACTTCGCGTTGCTACCCCGTTGGGCACTTTGTGGTTGCGGCCCAAAATGTGGAAGCCCACGTGAATTGACGATAGCCATGTATAAACTTTGGTTTAGGTCTATATAATTTTTTTTATTGATTTTCCGTTTGATTTTTGAACACATAATATTTTTGAATGAATGACTCGCAGTCCCCTTGGTACTATAATTTTATAATAGCGAATAGAACATAAAAATATGTTTTATTAATACACCGTTTTTGTTATATGCCGAATGAATGAGTTGTTTCATATTCTGCAATTGATTTATGCGTTTTAGTCTCGTTTGGAAAGTTTTCGAAGGTGTAAGTATAATATGAACAATATATAAAGTTGTAGATTTATAATATACTATGAAATTATTAATACATTTTTTGTCTTTGCATTGATTTATTCTCGATCTTCGGAAATAGTCTTAAGCAGCTTTATAATAGTTTTATTTGTTTTATTAATTTTTTATTCAGTCATTTAACAATTTTTAATCAATTGCTGGGCAGAGAAACAACGTTCCATTGAAAAGTAAACACTACCGATTAAGTAATAGTTACTATGATCCGTTTTGTTAAAACTTAATAGAATATATATTTATGCTATTGCACTCTCTAAACACTTCAATAATATCATGACCATATAAATTTAAAAGGAAAATCTCTTATAAATCCGTAGCAATTTTCAATTTTTTTTTTAAAGTATTATAAGCTACAGTTGTCTGCTTAGTAGCCGTGCTGGCAGCAACAAAATTTAAAAGCTTCCTGACGCCAAATGCTATTACATTTAATATATTGTCTGCAGTGAATCTATTGAGCAGCCCAGCAGTCGACCCCAATGCCCAGGCCATCTAAATGTGGGTCACATGCCAGACGAAAGTTTTAAATCATATTTAAAGCGGACTTCACTGAATCCAATGATGGAGAGTGAGGGACCGAGACCATTGAGAACAGAGTTAGAGCGGGAATGTGGTGCAAAAGTGGGTGTTTTTGAAATGTATGGAGAAAAACCACAAAAAACACTTGTGTATTGCACCACACGAAATGGTGGCAAAAGCGTTCCAGGAAACTATAAAAGACAATAGCCGGCAATATGCCAGCTCAGGTTTTGTGGTTTTCATTTAAGCATCGACCGAAGCCAACACCAAGACCAAGTCTCAAAACCAAGAGCCAAAAGCCCTATCCGCCACCACTGGCGTGGGCCTAAGTCAACAAACAAGAGCAGCAGTCTATTGTTATATACATATATATATATACCATATATACGTATATGTATATGTGTACATGCATGTGTGTGTGTGTTAGTGTGTAAAGAAAAACCTTTCCAATGCTTTCTTTACAAATATATAGAGGGATTGAAGTTGAGTTGGAGATGGCCGCTTAGACGGTAGCCTTCGGTGTGTATGCTGACGCATTAATATACTTCTGGGTTCTATCAGCACCAGAATACACAAACAAAACATATATACGTATATATACTGGATATAGATGTGTGTAAAACTAGTTTATGACAGGCCCATAAGCGGGGCTGTAGGGGTCAAATAATGTTGTTTATGTGTGCAGGCAAAACCGTAAATATGACGCACTAGTCCTGAGCACAATCAGAAAATAGCCCTAGTTGCCAATTTCAGCTGGTACCAAATACATATATATATATATTTTTTTTTTGGAGTTAATGGACTGATTTTAGTGAATTATAGACGGAAAGTTTTAGAATTTAAAAATGCGCTTAAAAGAAATATATCTTAAAAGAAGAAAGTTAAGCTAAAAAGTGAAAATTAAAAACAAATGTGTCAATTTTATAAATTTATTTTTAGAGTGTATGTAAACTAAAAAGCAGCCAGCACTTGGAGCTGGGATATAATGGGGACAAGTGCAAAGTACGTGGACGTGAATAGCCCATGCCAAAACTTGCCACTTTGCCACAATTGCAATGCAATGCTCCCATTGTGGTGTCTGCATTGGTCAAGTACGAGCTGCTTCCTGCTTGCGGCGGCCGGTGCTCAGTTGTTGCTGCTGCTGATGCTGTCCAGGCATTGCCATGACACTCACCTGGCTGGCCGACAATATCTGGTCTCTGTCGTTCAATGGCCAATTCTCCACGCAGGCGTCGCTTCTTCCCATGACACTGGCCAGCTTTGCGCTTATTTGGTTACTTTATGCCATTTTCCTGCTACAACATTGCCGTATTCCTCGTTTTCCCTTTTGCGCCTGTTGTTGTTGCTGCTGCTGCTGCTGCCGCTGTCTGATAATAAAGATGACAAAATATCTAGAAAAAATCATAAACTTTGTGTGTATGTTTGGAAAAATAATATCTTGCAGATATAAAGTACCATTTATGTCGTGCTTATATCTTCTTTCGCCAAGTCGTGAGCATGCGAATACGTTGCTGTTGCCCCATTGCCCAATGCCATTGCCTGGCTGCGTTTAGGTATGGCTTTGAGTTTAAGTTTGGTCGCTATGCGCCATTCGATGTGCTTTGCCGCCTTGCCACCTTGTCACCCCGCCGCATCTGTTGAGTTAAGTTCAGTTGAGTCGAATTGAGTCGGTGCCTGCTGCGTGGCATTCCACAGTGGTACAGCTATCATGTAATTGTGAAAATATTTTGACAAAGAAGTCTTGCTGAGAATATTAACTTAACTACTTAGCTACAGGTACCGAATATATTATTGTTTTTAATAATGCAATTTCCTTATACATATCCATTTTAAGTGCATTTTCAACTACTTAAAAGTTTTCATCTCTCACGTTCTAATATCCAAAATTTCATTATCTGATTTACAACTTTTCCACGATTTGAACTCATCCATTTTAGAGTGCATTACAGATCCTTGGTTTTTATTTTTTCTGTTCATTATTCCGTTGCGGTTATTACATGTACCATTGCTGCAATTTATGTTCACTGTTGTGGTGCCACTGTGCATACTGACTGCACTGCACCACTTCTTCACATGATGGCGGCGGCCAATTGTCCAATGCACCGCCAACGTCGGCCACATTGCCGCTGAAGACGTCTAGGGGCAATGCTAGCAGAAAGTGGGGAACAGTAGGTTGAGGCGGCGGTAAGGGAACAACTGGCAGAGCAGCTCTGCAGATATTGCGTTGAATCGTCTATTGAAGTCTTTGTACTTGGCTCGACTTTGGCCATGGACGTTGGACTGGGATAACTTGGCTGTCTGACTGTTTGGCTGTTTGACTGGTTGGGATCTGGTCGCCTGGTATATGTGCTTTCATTACAAGCTTAGTTCCCGTCACAATCAGTTGTTGGCATCGTTTATGCCGCATTGCCTCACACACTGGCCACAGCCAGAAGAGAGCCAAGAGTGCGGAGAACGAACGAGTTGCCTGCTGCTGCTCTGTCAGCTTCTTCAGCAACGTCTTTCAACTTATCGCACACAACACACAGGACAGCGCGTTACAGATGCCGAGCAGCAATTTGCATGCGATGGAACCCTGTACCCTGTAGAAAAACACCCTGTTGCAGCAGTGTCCTCTGCTCGGGCGCCTCGAACATCGTCACCCACTTCCTTTGCGGCCGTTAATGCTGATGATGCTGCTGCTGCTGCTGCCAGCATTGTACGTGCATGTAATTTATGCGTTTAGATAACACTTTGCTAATTTTGAATGGCATACATTTTTTTCTCTCCTCTTTTTTTTATTATTAGAAGCGCTGCCTTTGCATGCCTGTAATTGTGTGTGCGTGTGAGTACTGAGCTATTTTGTTTTTTTTTTACTGCTCTTTACTCTTCGCATTGTTTTTTGTTTTTTTTTTTGCATGCCGTGCTTATGATGACGTATTGATTGTCCGAGGTGTCAGATTTGTTTTCTCAACCTACGATCCAAACGAGCTTCCCATCCAGTTATCCTCCTTATCCCACATGCACATGGTCTTTGCCTGTCGTCTTGCACTTTTTTGTGTAATTAAAGAAAATATTTGAGATATGCCGCAGATAATAGTGCTGGAATGTTGTTGGATTAATTAATTGAAAATGAGTAGTGGACCAGACAACGACGGCAACGTTGTCCACTAGGCTTATTTGGCATGAGTTTGCTCCTTACCTTCTCGTATTGGGCAAGTTTTGGACCATGTCGCCCGTTTGCTTATCAGCGGCAGCGTTTGGCTTTTTATGGCCAACACAGCAACTCACATGAGACAGCAGCGCTTGACTGGAAACTGCGAACTGGGCAACAGCACCGGACACTGCCCGGTCCATTGTGATTAATAAGGATTTTCAAGTCGTTAGCCGCGAACGTTCGTCGCGTTTTTTTATTTTTCTTATTTATTTTTATGGACACGTCTGCGGGCAAAGGCAAGTCAAGGCAAGGCGAACGAAGGCAAATTACCGATTTCTACAATGTCGCTCAAGTAGCTTAACTTTAACTTTGACAAAGGCAAAAAAGAAAAAAAAAAAGTGTACAAGAAAAGAAAAACCAGAAGCAGCAGCCCAGTTGCGCAAAATGTTGATGCTTGAATAATGATGTGATAACCGTAGGCATAAAGCAGCCACTGAAACGGAGGACGAGGGGATTGGAAGACTCGTTGGCCATCTCAACTTTTAGCTAGATACAATTTACCCGTGGACAGTTGTGTGGGACATTGGGTCTATCTTTATTCGCGTCGCAGCTGCATTTACTCTATACAACAGACATAAGGAAAAAACAAAAGTGTAGACAAAAAGTTGGTTGCTTAAAGTTTTCAAATTATTCTAAGTAGGGCAGTGACGGCACAAGATTAGTCTTTTGGGGAGAAATGCTTCCCTTGGCTGTGCTCTGGATTAGCCGCGAATTAAATTCAAATTAGATTTTGCTTAAGGCGCATCAGAGTGAACTGATACGAAAGCTTTGTCAATTGAAGTTAAAGACGATGCAAAATGTGACAATTGAATTGTGTGGCTGGGTATGAAAATTTTCAATAATTTCGCGAATGGCTTGCAAAAATGTAATCATTTGGAAAACAGATCAGGGAAGTGAACCATCATCGAGGCAACTACAAAATATGCCTTACAAGCTTAATGAGAATCATTGCTGAAATTCGAAAAATTAAACAATTGTGATTTAAAGTTAGATTTAAAAATGTTTTACTCACTAATATAAAGTATGTTGACATCCATGAACAAAAATAATCATGAAATATTCTATCAAATTAATCCCAAACTATGCAACTAAACAGGAATGCCTCCGGCATGTGTAAATAAGCAAATAATGCTGCGAATGACAGCTGACATATGGCTTGTGTTGACTTTCAGCTGTCACTATCCCTGCGGGATGACTCCCCATAACTTAAAAACTGTATTGCTAATTAGAATATGCAACGCACCATCAAACTGTGCAAGAAGCAAAAAACTAAACAAAAAAAATGCAGTTAGGTGAGGGAAAAAACCGCATGGCAGCTTGAAGGCTTTCTTTTCTCACCGGTTGCCCACAGAGAACGAGGTTTCGGTAGCTCGGTTGTATTTTGAAGCCCACATTTTGTTAATCATATGCAGCACTAAAACTCAATCAAATTTCATTGCCGCGTCGTGCACATTTTACAACGAAATCAACTTTAAAGGCGAGCGGCAATGCACACCGGGAGAAATGTTAATTGGCATATAAAAAAAAAAAATCTGAATGAGGTAGAGAAAAATCAAGATCTAACAGTTAAACTCAGTGCGCCACAACGCAAATACCCTCGAGCTTATGGTTACTGAATGCTGTTAATCTTTTTATCTACCGATTTCTGTAATGTATATGACTGAATAGTAATTCGATTCTCGGAAAGATGTTCTGTACTGATATTAAAAAGAGGTATATTTGTGGGTGTAGTTTATCCTAAACTTACCTTCCACATGTTAATAATAATCGGCTGTTAGAGTATACGAAAAAAGTATTGTTATAAATGTGTATGTTACTGTGTGTGTGGAGAATAGCCAAGTCAGAGCTCACGTTTGTCTTAATTACATATCAAATATATCGTAATGCTGATTGATCCAGGCAGCAACTAACTTGGGCAATAAAACCAACATAAATTTTGAGTTATAAAAAGGCATGTTATGCTGCACTTAATTAGCGGGCGACCTCTGCGATACATAAAAGCCATAGGCATACAGAAGATGCCGATGAGTATCATGCCCATATGTGCATAGACATAGGCAGACATAGGCACGCAGTCATTTGCCATAAATACCAGAGTCATGCCACAGACATACAGATACATTTACAGATGGTAGCCTCTATAATTCACACAATTTGCCGCTGCGTGTGCCGTCGAATCGTGCGACGATGTTGAGCTGAAAATGTCAACAATATAACACTCTCGTCGTACCGAAAATTAAATGGTGTGAATGAAATTTTATGCCGAATCATGCGTTGAAAATGATGAAGATGCCGACAAGAAAGAAGGACGACGCACAGGAACCCCATGTCTTTGAAGCCAGCACTGCCCAAGTGCGTAGCACGCTTACTTAAATTTATATTGCTAGCCTCATTTCATTTGTTTATGTTGCGAGCGACAGTGCCATCAACCAGCCAACCAACCAGCCAGTTGGCCAGTTGTCACTTAGAAGTTGCTTGCCAAGTCTTTCCACATAAATGTGAGTGCTTATAATGAAGATGCGTATACGCAAATCGGCCCTGGAATTGAGTTGAAAACAATTTGAAATTCTGTGTTGTGGCAAACTGCTGCCAAAATGAAAATGTGGGAAAAAGAATAAAAACAACAATTACAAGATGAGTGAAGAAACAGAGAGACCCCAACACACTTTCAACTAACAACAACAAGAAGAACTTCTAAATGGAGTGGTACAGCATTGTTGACGCCAACGATGATGACAACTTCCACAACGACGATGACGATACTTGAAGTTCTTTTTGAGTAATTTCATCTTGTGCGAGTAGTTTTGATGTTGCTGCGACGCGTCTGGGCAACATGGGAAATAGGTTTCTATTCGTTGAGGTCTGCCAAAGGGGTTTCCATTTTTTTTGTATTGTTTTTTAACATTTTGAAAACTACTTTTGGGAATTGGTGAAGTATAGCAAAAGTTTGAAGTGTAAGCTCTAAAGAATTGTGTGAATAACTAATGAAGATGCTTGTAAATAGAATTGAATTTCAATCTGTAAAAGATATTGGGGTACTTGTAGACTTTTTGGGAGAAAAAAACTATTGAAATATAAATGACATGGAATTCAAATTAGGGACTCTCAAGTACAATAGATATCGAAAACATATATACTTTACGTAGTTCGTAAAGAAAAAGTAAAAAACAAAATAAAATTAAATAAAATAAGAGCAAAACATCATATAAATATAAATATGAGGTTAATAAACTCACTCTTTTATTTGAGCTCAATTTTCTTCTGTTTTATTCCTTCATCAAAACCAAAGATCTTAATAATTTGATATTGTTAGAACTGAATTCTTTTAAACAATGAATTTCTATTTCTATTTCATACTCTCCTAAAACAATGAGCCAAGCCAGGTCATTGGATGATCGTTCGAAACGAAAACGATTCGTATTACTTGACTCCGTCTCCGTCATTGAAGGCGAGCGGCATTTAAGAACTATCCGTTCAACAACGACAATTAAGTGATTCATTTAAAATGACAGAGCATGAATTGAATTGAGAGTTTCTTGCTAGAGAGATAGAACTCGGATAGAGTTCAGTTCAATGGGACCAAAAATAGTGGTTGCAATAAAATGAGGAAGGCGTCGTCTGTCCAACTGCGTGCAGGCAGCGTTTCATTTCGAAAGAAATAGAAATGAAAGTAGTTGTCGTTATCCATATCCGTGCCAGCGCCCGGTTCCGTTTGTTGCCGTACGTGCACAAGTATTTTGAAAAACTCATTTAAATCGGACGCTGCCGCCGACTCGTTGCCACTTGAGAGAAGTATCTCCCTCTTTCTCTCTTAGTCGCTCTGCCTCTATCTCTGTCTACTCTAAAAAAGAAAATAAACCATAGTGAGAATCGAGCGCAAATGGCATGCAAACGACAAACGCTAGCTGACGCTGACATTTGATGCCAAATTTTCAAGTGGAGCGGACGACCAGCAGGCCAAACACTTGAGGAATTGCCGCCGCCATCGTTTAAGAGATGATGGCATGAGATATACTACAGTCGAGACGACTCGACTCGACTCGGACCGATGACAGACGGAGCAGACATTCAGAGTCGTAAATATGAAGCACAAACAAAAGGCAGGAGGTAGCAGGCAGATCCCAAACTCACAGACTGTCAGACTCTTTGGCAGGAGCACTGAGTCAAGAAGTGAAGCTGGCGAGGACGAGAACGTGGTCGTCACATTAGTATACGGAAGCTCGAATGAAAATAAAATAAAATAAATAAATGAGGAAAGAACGGCAAGCCGAAGACTAGAATCCACTTTTATATTTCCTACAAAAATATTTTATCAATGTTAAAAATCATTAATATCAAAATTGGTCTCCAAATCTTGCTAATCAATAAGTTTTTTCATACATTAACTTAACTTCTGATAAAGTTATATAGTTATCCGACCATCTCCGGCGTATGTACTGTCTATAACAAAAAAAGATATCTTTAAAACTGATTGAATGGCATAGAATCAGACATACAAGAATATACATATTTTATGAAGGCCAAAGATGTCTGCTTCAGTATGTTACAAGCCGAACGACAAAATTATAATACACTCTGCAAGTGTGTGAAAATAACGCAATCCAATCTCAACAGACGATGACAGGGAGCAGTTTGTTGGCACAGGGAGGGATGAGGCATCTGGCAGCAGATAGTAGCCGCATCAACCGCAGCAGCAGGCCGTAAAATGGCGACTATGAAGATATATTAGGCAAATGGATGGATGGATAGCTGTATGGCTAGATGCGATCACCCTCTCTGTTCCGCTCTCTATCGCACTGCGTTGAAAAACAATTTTAAGAAAAACTTTTTGCAAATGCAAATGGAGTTTGACAGGCGGCCGACAGACCTGAAAGATAATCATAAAAAAATGTTATCAACCTTATAAACATAATGCTGATTACGACCATTAGGTGAGACCAAGACGTGCAGTTCTATTTCGAAGTTCTTTCTACCTGTGCTCCAAAATCTCAAATTACATGAAAAATAAAACACACGCACACAACAAACGTTAAATTTATTACAATGGAAACAGAACAAAAGATGCGAATAAAATATTTGCTCTCAACAACATACGGCTGCGATGTGGGAAACATGGCAAATGTTGTGTGTATAGTGCTGCAAAAAAGTTAACGTACCCTCCAACTAGAAATGTTTGCTAGCTCAGCCGCATAAATACTCTCTGGGGAGTTGTTATGTGTGAATGTTGGAAAACGTAATGTTGCATCGCACAGATCCCCTTCCTCATCTCCTTACAAAATATGCGCGTATTCGCGTTGCGTTTGGTTGGGTTTTCGATATGCGACGACGACGAGTCGGTGGCGACTCCTGAGGGGGCAACGAGCCTTTCGTGCTGGTTACATTTTGCACCTAGGGCGCATCTTTTTTCGGGAGAGGTGGGGCGTATTGGGGTGTGTGTGTGTGTATGTATGTTGTGGGGCGCCAGTAGCTGCAACATCACTACCACCACCCAGGCAGCTGTTTATGAAATACTCCTCGTACTTGTGCATGTACAGCAACATGTATTTATGTATGAAGCGAATGAAAACATAAACAACAAATACAACAACTACAATAACAGTCGCATCAGCAAGAATTACAGTGGCTGCTACAAGAAAAGCGTGGCACTTGCCACTGCTGCAGCTGTTCCAGTTGTTGTTGTTGTTGTTACTGTAACAAAGGCATGCACTGAAATATGCTGGAAAACGGGCGAGAACGCACTGTGTGCAACAATTTATGGGCAACATTTAAAAAATACATGCTGAATTGTTTGCGGCAGCATAAAAAGTATCCAAACGCAAAGGAAGGAATAAGAAGAAGCGAAGTAGCACGGTGAGTAGACGGGACTGGTTACCAATTGCGATGGTCGCTGCTTGCATTTCTTTGCATAAAATTGCAAAATTTCAATGTTGTTGTTGTTGTTGACGGCTGCAAGTGCCAAGTTGAAGCTGCGTTTAGGCAATTTGTCATAGGTGGATATGTTGCTGCTAGCTTCAACAATTGCAATGGATATTGAAATACAGATGCATTTGCAGATTGTTAGGAAACCACTTAACTGATTTAAGAGTTTTTTTTTTATTTATAAAAAGGAATATACATTTTAAATACGGGTGCCAGAAAGGGGATATGAGGAGAGATTTATTGGACATTCAGCTATTTAGTTACAAGTCTAAATGGTTCTCATTGTCTTAAAACAAAGAGAAACATAAAAAAAGCTTAAATAATATAAAATTAATAGAATAATTGCCATCGAAACAATCGAACAGGTTACACTATTGTAAAAACTATGCAAATTACAAAATAGAAAGCAAAATAAATTGCAATGAAATGTATAACTATATAAATTAACAGATAAAGCTTGAAATCACCAGCCCATAAATAAACGTCTGAAAAAAACGGTCATTGCGAAACAAAAAGAAACCTAAATACTTTCGAAAACAATCTCAGCGCGCTAGTAAATATTGAAGTGATCTCCTTCTCCGACTCTTTCTATCGCGTTGACTATGCCCTGTCAAGTTTGAAGTGCACACGCCCAAACAATTTTCAACACACAACTGTTCCAACTCTGTGCTGGTCTGGTTTTCTGCTGCAGCTGCATTGAGGACGTGGTGGGGAACACAAATCTGCCAGTCTGAGATTACCCCGTAGTCCCAAAATGTATTTACGCCAACTCAAGTGATGCAAATCTAATACGAGTACTCGGTGCTGCATTGCAATGGCAAAATATAAACCTCTCAAGTGCAAAAACCATTCAAAAACTAAGCTAAATTTATTTAAGGAACCCACACACACATACAATGTCGAGCAGCTACCGACGGTTTATCGTATCCAGTCTCTGGACGTCGTTGTTGCTGCCGTTCCTGTTCCTATTGCTATGCACATTTCACTTAACTGAAATAAAAACTGAAAAGAAAAGCCAACGCAAATGCGAGCAAAGCTCAACCAAAATACAGCAGAGCCATTGCCATTGCCATTGCAATGAAGAGTGCAGAAACCAAAAAATACGGTATGAAGAAACCAGAGGCAGGTAACCCCAACAAATGTCGCCAGCAAGAGTTGGGGAGTCGGAATTCGGGAGGCGAGCGAAGCGTTGCTGGGCAGGAATGAAATTCACGTTGCGGCAGATGAAGAAAAAAATATGAGAGCGAACAGGTGCCGAGTATTAAATACCCTTGCTATCATCAATCACAGATTTGCGATACAGCATTTCCTGATCTTAGCTTTGCTCGATTTGCTGAGTTTTTCCCTTTGACTCTTTGTAATTCTCAATGACCTTAAACTATGATATGGTGTGAGCTGGATAAAACCAGAACAAACAGTTTGCTATGGTGTTCATATCAACAAAAAAAATTGTAAAACATAGTTCAACTATATTAATATTGAAAGACAAATAAATGTGGCATACAGAAAGACAATGTTCGACCTAATTAAGAACATATATAAAAAACTATGCGACCCATGCATAGCACACATTTCGTGATAAAATTCGAATGCCTTCTGCAAGGGCATACTCGGGAAGAGGCGCTGGGAGCTACGTGGTGTAGTACGGCAGTACGAGCAGGTTCGTTCCCTCTGTTGGCTGGCTAGTTTGCTGTGACGTGTGCATGCAAGGTGCTCGTATAATGCGTTGTGCGTGTTAAAAGATAGTTTCACTCGGCTCAAAGCGAGTGCCAGGCGGGGCCAGTCAGCCAGGCGGACTGCCTGCGGGCCGAGGTAGCAGTTGGAGTTTTAGTAGCAACAACAGCGACAGGTAGTTTTACACATTGAAAAATCCCAAACACCATGACACGGTGTTGTTGTTTTTACTGCTGTGCAGGGTAGGGTTGCTAGCGGAATTCAGCGCTGGGGCAGCTACTGTGTGCAAGGCACACTAATGGGTCTAGGGATCAAGGCAAACGCGAGACAAATACAAACAGACTTGGGCCGAAACGTTTTTTCCATTTACACTGAGCAAAATGTTAAGGCTAACATAAATTGTATATGTATATGAGCATATAAATACATATACTTCTGTAACTTTTTTTTTCTTCTTTAGATACATTAGATGATAAGTGATTGCGCCTCAAGTAAATAAATTATAAATACATCTTTTGTCACAAAATGTATATTGAGTATGAGAATTCTGCAAGTGTATTAGGGAAGGATTGCACTTAAACAACGTGGCAGCTACTGCGGCTGTTGTTGTACGTATATTTCAATTGTTAAACAAACGTTTGGGGGCGACCCTGCACCAAGGGCCTAGGTCGGCCATATCGAACAACACCAATAACAACAATAGCAACAACAAATAGAGCTAAAAGAACAGTCGTTTTCATGCGCGTGCTTCCCACAACTCAACTCGCACCTCGCCAGCAATTCATCCCCTCCTCATCCTATTTGTACTGGGCCCTTTCGGGTTCTATTTTTTTTTTCGTTCCGCTCCTAGACAAATATTATTGTTCCCAACATGCCGTTATTGCATATTTGCCTTAAATATTTTTTGAAATGCTGCCCGAAGTGTGAATGAAATTAATGCGTTGCCAACGCTTGGGAAAGAAAAAAAAAAATGGGTAAATTTTCATATGTGCGTGTGTTTTCCCATATCATTTTGAATGCTGAAATGTTTGGTTTTCTTCTTGCTGTATTTACCATGTGGAATTTTGTTTTTCACTTTTCACACAGATGCAGATATTTAGATACACTTACACTGAGGCACAAACTAAACATTATTAAATGCAGCCTCTCTAGCCCATGCCATTTTTTTGTTATCCTGTTTGAATGTGCAATGGCATAAATAGCCGCAAAGGAGCTGTTAGAAGCCTTTCTTTTTATTTTGTTTTTTGTGTGTTTCTTTGAGTGCTTATATATATTTTTTTTTGTAGCTTACACTTGGGGCGGCTGTGGTGGCTTTTAAAGTTGGCCAGGACACGGCCACAGTGGTGGAAATATTTTCAATAGAACTATTGAAATATTTTTAATGCACTTTATATTAGCTAGTGAGGCAAGCTAATTAGCTTCAAATGAATTCACTTAAGCTTTGAATAAACAGAAACCTGTAAGGCCAAACGTACATTGGTCTTAAGGGAGAGTACGAGTGTTAAACAAACATGTAATTATATTTAGGCGACATTAAGCTTCAAGGAATAATAGTAGATACATAGCATATTGTACGAAGCTCATAAATAAAACATGTGGCATTTAGATACATATTTATTCCACCGATTAACAATAGCAAGTTTGTTAACCATAAACTTTGCATACAAATTTTATGCTTGTTAACTGAACTTAAAGCTTAAAACTAAAACCAACCAAAAATGATTTCACATAAATGGAAAAACATTTTTTTTTGTCTCGTCTAATTTATGTATGTTTTCCCCGACTATAAATCTATTATCACTCCCATGTCCAATAATCCCCACATTGTAGAGCCAAAACACCTGCTCATTTCATGCATCACTTGGCCAGACCCATTGAGCTAAGCTACTGCCACTTCTGTCTGATGTAATGGGCCCAGTTTTCAACACCTGTTCGCAGCTGCTCGCACCACTGTGCGTTGGCCTAATGCTAAGTAGCCTTAACGCTGCGGCGTTGGTTTTCGGTTGGAGCGTGGTATTTTTTTATTTTTTTATTTATTTTTTTTTTGAGCGCTTGGCACAACACAAAATGCTGCCTTAAATGCTACTAATTAATGAGGATTTAGTGAAAACTAAACAGTTGTACGAGTAGAATATGAAATGCATATTGCATAACCGCACCCGCGACATATTTCAATGTATTTGTTTGTTGTCCTCCAGTTTCTTTTTTTAGTACCATAAAGTATTAACATATAAATAGCATTTTAAATAGTTTAAGTTGCACACACACAGAGCACATAGTTCTAGGTATTCGGGTGTATGCACATGTACCCTAAATAACCCCAGTCGCATTTATTTGAGCGGCGCTGAAATACATTACGTCGCGTGCGGCTTCAGGTTAAAGAGCTGTACACATGCACAAACACACAGGACGCGACGCCTGTGTAAACAGGAAATGAGCCTAGGCACACCCACACATACACACACACACACACACACACAAAAATTAGAGGCCAGGACTTGTGAGCGGGGCATTTAACGCACAAACAAATGTAATCAATGAAATTTTATGTGCAACAGCAACGCACTTTGTGGCTCTTTCAGGGCATGAGAATAGAGGGGGCAGCAGGTCGGAGTTGCTGCTCTGGTTGGTTTTTTTTCGTCTCTACTCATGTTGATACTTAGAAATGATTTTGAATTTTGTTGCCTTGGCGTGCTGCTTTTATTTACACTCGTATTTTATGACTTTATAACTTTATTTGGCTGCCGCAAACAGCAGTCGTTGTCGCTGCTGTCAGTTCTCAGATACAAATTACAATTGGGGCTCGCCAAATGAAAAAAAGGATTTCCCTTCTCTGTGCTACACCCTTACATAGGATGCTTACATATTTCAATGAAGAATGCAACTATGACCACATAGAAGTTTACACACATACATTTTTTCTTTAGATCATTAAACAGATATACAAAATCCAATAATAATAGAAAGTTAAAACCAAAATGTATATGGTAAAAGATAGAGCGTGTGAAAATTTGAGGCATTGACAATAGGTAATTAATAATCAATTAAAAGATTTATGTTAATATATAAGCTTAACCGATTCACTAATGGCATTTGTTCGACACATTTTGGTTCAAAAATCAAGGATTTTTAAGGAATATATATTCGATGCCATAGCCATAGTTATTAAAGCGTATTTAATCTTCAGCAACCTGAACATATCTGTTGCACGACTTTATTTTTGTTATTTTTTCCCCTGTCAGAGGTGATTTAGCCTTAGAGCCCGTTGTATGCCGTATTATATTTATATCGTATTTTTATGTACATATTTGCTACACCTTTTGCGCCCGGCTCAACTAATGCAAATATTATACCTTTTGCTCTCTTTTTTCGTCTATTTTTTCCAGACATTCGTTCGTGCGTTCATTTCGGCTAATTGCTTTGTGTTTTTTGCTTAGCCGTTGTCTTGTTTTTGCTACTCTGGTATTTGAGTTAAGCATAGCTAAGGATCTCTGCTGTTCAACAAGGTTGGTATTCATTCTAATATGTATTCTACTTATTTGTGTTTGATATTAGCAACAACAACAAGGGATTACGTTCTCTTATTGTTTTCGCTTCTGCTGTGTTTTTCGGGTTGAATTGGAATCTCGATTGCGTCTTTAATTATTTAGGATTTAGTTTCGGAAGCTCTTGTGAGTTCCACAGCATAAGCTCGGAAAGTGAGTAAACAAATCACTTATTGTTAATCAAAACGCAGCTTCAATTTCAAATCAAATAACAACGAGATTTATCTGGCAAAAGTAATTTAATTTGAACCTGAAACGCAATAAATTTGTCTTCAAATTACTTAATTGATCTCCGACAAACGAAGGTGATGATTAAAATGGCAACGGTATGGAGGCGTAGTATGCTTCCAATAAACATTTATTTAGTAAACTGAATAGAAGTATTCTTACCTAACTATCAACTACTAAGTGGTACAGTCCAAATAGAAAACGCAATTTTAAAATTGTTCTGCCTATGCTTAAACTTAAGGAATTTTTTGTCGAATTTATCTAACAGCAAAAGAAAACCGAATATCAAGTGGAACGAAGCAATCTGAACCGAAGCACTCACATTACAATTGCAACAATACGCATCTTCAATCTTGAACTTTTACTGGCCTTATCTGGGCACAACTAAACTGCCAACTAAACAACCATTAAAACCACTGCCAAGTTACCCAAAAGGAAAACAACTTTCAAGTACTCGAAAGCATCACAAATCACTTTAAACAGCAAGGACAAACTTGAAGCAGACACACTCACCAACACACACGGACACACTGAGGGAACTTCTCCATTGTCTCTTCTTACAACTCTCCGCATCAAGCTACTCACCTGGCACGCCCACTTAGTAGCTTAGCCGAAGCTATTAAATCTCGGCACTTGCTTTTTTCTTTTCTTTTTTTTTTTTTGCTAAAGCGGTCGACTAAATCGTATATGTGAAAGATATACAATCACTTAAATCGCTGAGCGGTTAATCCGCTGCTTGGGTTTATCATACATCAAAGGAGAGACGCGTTGTCTAAAAACTGGGACATCCCCTTCGTGTCCGGGAAAATGTTGGTGGTGCTGCTCGCATTTCAAATGCCAAATATCAGTTTACAGACAGACGGGGAAACAAATCAATAAACCTCAACTCATATACGAAAACACAACAAAATGTGGAAAGGCATTACTGCAACGACCTAGAAGGCATATCAAATTTTTCTCAATTCTTTATTTTTTTTTCGCCTTTTTTTGGATTCGTGATTGTGATTGACGTCTTTTTGCAGCTCTATAGAACCGCCCGCGGGGCGGAGCTCAACTTCGAATTGGAAGTTCTTTAGAGACGTTCTTTCTTTTTATTTTCCTTTCTATTTTTTTTTTTTTTTTTTTTTTGTATGCTCTGATTTGCCTTTACTTTCGATTTGGCTTTTGTATTTTGGCATTTGTGCTGATTAGCCCAGTCGTCTGTCTGCCGATGGTTGGGTGTGTGTTTGGACTGTGTGTGGTTGGGTGGGTTGTTGGTTGTTTGGTTGGTTGGTTCGTTGTTGTCTTGTGTAAACGAAAAAGAAATCAAGTGTTGTGCTTGCCGAAAACGTCTAATCTCTGGAGCATGCTAATAAACCAAGGACCTAAACGGAAGACATTCTCCCTTATTTTGCACCCCCCTCTCTTCAAGTAATTTCATGCAAATAACGTATTATACGACGACGGCAATGCAGACTGTACGTGTTGTGGGTATAGAAAACTGCCTTCACAATGCCTGAGACAATAATCATAACAACGGCAATGAGCAGATGACGCTGCCTGCGGGGCATTGTGGGTTGGATGAGATAGCAGGGGGGTGTAATATTTGTCAATAGCCCGGCAACAATTGATAGCAGAATACAAAAGGCACAGAGCAAAAAAAAAAAAATAATACATAAATAAATATACCAATGAAAAAACAAGTTGAAATACTTCGGAAAGGAAAATGCGTGCAAGCAGCACATAAATAAATAAGGAAATAAATGTAACACTAAGTGAAAATGTTGAAAATACTCGGACCCTGCACTTACTGTGAATGTAAAAAGGGGGGTTGACAGGCGAAACCAATCGGAAGTGCAAGCTGTATAAGTGTTGTTAGGGTTTGTTAAAACCCTTCGATGCTAACAAGCAATGCCAGATTGAGAGTTGGGTAATTAAGATCTGATTAGGATAGACATGTGCATTTGGTCCACTTAAGTGTGTTATCTAAATGGTTTGCACTGACAACCGATTTTTAAATCTTTAATGAACCAAAATTTCTTCAACTGAACTGGGAACTGCTTTAGATCTTCGGCAGTCATGGATGTTTAATGGGTATTTTGGGTAACAACACTCAGAATATCGATTAGTGCTTGCTTAACATATGACGCTTATCGATAGTAAAAGAGGAAACATTTTAATTTCAGAAGTTCTAGATAAGAATAAAGTAAATAATATCAATGAAGAATTTTGTTCTATTACCATGAAAAAAGTTAAATATATATCTGCATTCACTATTGACATGTAGTAGACATGATATAAGTCCCGATTTCTGTTTATAACATTTCTACTAACAAAACAGAGTTAAAAATAATCTCGGAATTATTGCAGTCCTAATAATAAGCTAATGAAAGCAGCTTTGATGGCAGTACAATAAATCCTCCACCTATATGTAGTATTTGCAACATGTTTTGCAATTCTTGGATTGCTGCTTGTACCAACTATTCTAAATACTGTTTAGGCGCGCTGCTTTAGCATAATATATAAGCTGGACTTAGAGTCAGCTAGTTAGCCACGCTTTTAGTGCTTACCACAACCACTTAACCAACACCCTACTCCCACACCCACTACTTATCGCCACAACTGCAGCAAAGGCGACAGATACGCCACCCCTCCCCGCCGCGATGTATTTCTTGATATGTGTATGTGTGTGTGTGTGTGTCTGTGCGTGTGTGTGTGTGTGTGTGCAATGTGTTATCTGCAGAGCGCCACGCTTGCAGCTAAACAATGAAGACCTAATCCACAGAGCATACAAAAGAATAGCTATAAAACTTGTGGGCTGGCAGTCAGTCGGTTGGGTGGAGTTGCAGCGAGGGGGGTGTCGAGCATAAGGCCACTTTATTGCTGGCCCTTGCAACAATTGTGCAGCGTTGCATTCAATCAGCAAACTTTTTAAAGCGTACTTACAAAACTCGCAAAGCAGCAGCTGTGCTCAGCAACGACAACAAAAACTACAAAACCAGCAACAGCCAAGAAAGTACGTGCATCACCAAAGAAGACAGCAGGAACAGCGTTTAATTATGACAATCAATACTCAAATGCACACACTCGTACACCAATGAAACTTTATTGCCTTATGTGGCACACACTGGGTGTGTATTTGTGCCCTGCTCATTGCTCATCCTTAGCTCCAACTAGTGCAAATAAAACTTGATTAAATTCCATTGGCGGATGCCAATTTCGCCAATTCCAGGCCATTGACCAATATGTGAGAGTTTGGAAAAGAGAGGGACACAGTAAGATATATATATATATATATATATATATATATAATTTGTATATATATATATACATATATATATATATATATATGAGTGTATATATAAATATATATGTATATATATATATATATATACGTAAATATGTACATAGAGAGGCAACATAGAAAGCCTAGATTCCGGTTGCATATTACGACAATCAAACATAACCTAATTAGAAGACGCTCTGATGTTTCCTACGCTGTGCGAAATATTCGAGTGTTGGCAGCTTGAAATAAACATATCTGATTTTATACTCTATATAAGGATGTTATAAAGACATAAAAGTAATTGAATGCAATATTATTTTAAGCAATGTCCGCAATTTTTTCATATAAACCTTTGTAATTCGCTTAATATTTCTTAAGCTTGAGCTTAATTTCATGAAATTTTCGAATCTTATAATAAGTATTTGTTGTATTATAAAGTCAAGTAGATATAAACAGATATCGCTTCATAAAAATACACGAATACTTCGAATTTTAGTATTTATATATCACATTTCAAGAATTACTCTTTTACAAAAATAATCATACGTTGTCTTTATTTTTTGTTCAGTGTAATTATGTTGTTGTAGGTATTGTACTGCATTGTAGGCTTGACTCGGTGCTGTACGTAATTGCAAGGATTCCATTCTGCCACCGTCTATTTGCTCAGGCCTTCAATTAACATGTACGTCGCGCAGTTTCTTTAGCCATGTCCACAACCTCAGCTTCATAATGGTCTCACCAAAAGTGTATATTTGCACAGCATTATTATGGGTTGTACTCTGTCCTTGTCCCTGTCCCTGTCTCTGTCTCTGTCTCTAACGCGGTCTCTGTCTGTCTCTGTGAAGTGCCGACAATCAAACACACACTCAATGATTAATCCTGACACTCACTTGCAAACTAATTACATGGCTCTTAGGTCAGCGCAATAGGCAAAATGTCGGCAACTAACTGTACAGCGCACCATTCTACTTGCTGTGCAAATGTGGCCCTGCAGGCAGCAAAATCAAATAAGCTGCAGTCAAACGAACGTTGGCCATAATCAGGTTGCTCCACAATCCCCTCTACCCTCGACACAACCACCCCTCTGTTTTCCTGCGTGGTGCATGTAAACATCAATTGAATGCAACATTTGATTGGCAATAATTGAAAATAGTTGTTGTACATTAAGAGTTACAGGGGTGGGGTGCGAAGTAGCTGCTGCTCCTTTGTATTGACTGTTGTCATGGCTGCCTTTGAGTGGGTGTACGTTTGTGTGTAAGTGTCTCTGAGTGTGTATTTTATTAAATTCACACCCACCCAGGCAACGACATCATCATCGGTATGATCATCATCAACTTGTGCGAGCTTGACCAATGCCGGGCAACAATGGGACAGCCACAGCAACACTACAATAAACGTGTAATGATAGCCACTACAAATGCGAGCAACCTACTGACTGCCTGCCACATTACATCGTCATCCCTCCCCTTCTCTCTTTCCGCCACCATCGCCCTTATACATGCAATTTCATTTAACTGCTGCGAAAACAAATGAAACGCAAGCAACGCTCACAGCGACCAGTTCTCAATTCTCAGTTCTCACAGGCACAGGAGCTGCTGCAAATTGCTTATGCGTATTGCCTCGCACGCAGCTTTCCCAATGGACACACTCCTAAGCCCCCTGCCCCCTTTCCACCCCAACACCATGGGCTCCCTGTGCTGCAGCGCCTTTATTTGCATTACTGTGTGTTTTTGTTTGTGCTTTTGCTTTTGCTCGTCCCCGTGTTCCCTCTGGTCCTTTGTTTATTTTATTCCATCTTTTGTAAACTGTCATTACTTTGTCATGGTCAATCCGTTGTGCTGTCTGCGTTCCATGGCTGGGGGTATTATGGCGTTATGCCCCATTTCTGAAGTAGCAGCTTGGGCCAATTGCCAGCCACTCATAATTGGGCTGTCAAAATGCTTAACGCCGCTTCACAACTGCAGCTCACTAGATTTCCTTTTTATATCCATATTGTTTTTGTGAATTTGTGTGTGTGTGTATTCTCTCGGCTTAAATATAATAAATTGACAGCTCTTATCAGGTATTATGTTTTGGAGCTCAGAGGAAAATACTTGCTGAATGCTTGCGCTTACACTTTTTTCTGCCATTAGCCACTGTTTGCATTCAATTATGAGCATTGCGTGGGCAGTGGGCGTTCCGCCTTTGCAAATTGTTTCACCTTCGATATCTTAGAAAGAAGTTTCAAAATGAATACGGACCAAAAATATGTTTTCAAATTTAAGTGCAGCGAACGAAATTTCATCATTAATATTTTGTTATTTCTAGAAGTTATTCTTCTAAAATATTGAATTCTAATAAAAACTTTTGCTATAAGTTTATAATGACAATTCCCTAAGTCAAGTTATGTAATTTAATTGAAATGCAAATTTTAAAGATATTTTGTGAGCAACAACGCAATCCACATTTGAATGCCAAATGAATCATATTAATCTCTGCGCTATTCACATTTTTCCGGCTCCTATTCTATAATTCGAGTGGCATGTGCAAATACTGACTGTCTGTCTCTATGACAACACGGCTTCAACTTCATCAATAATAATCTGTAATCAGTCAAACATTCCATTATATCAATTGGCCGCATGCACAGATAAATTCGCAGAACACACAGCACGTCATAAATTCAAAAGTTAAACACATAATTAAAAGCACTTCAAATGCGACGTCAAAGTAACAACAGCACCAACAACAACCAATGTGCACACTGGTAGCGCACTTGTAGCAAATGTATCAGTATCTGTACGAGTATGTCAATGTATATCTGCAATGTGGCATATCATTAAGCGTATGCTGTTATTGCGGCTTGCTGTTTGCGCATATTGTGGCCATTAATCGCATTACTTATTAAATCAATTAAAAACTTTTTCAAGCGCATAAATAACATTTGTTGCCAACCAACATAATCGGAGGGCAACACCATTGATTCCGATTCGGATTCAACACTAGATTCCAGATCACAGATTCCAGATTCATAGAGCGCATACTCTTCTATTATTATTATTTTTTTTATGATACATTGTAGGCTGCTGTTGATTTTGATGTAATTATTCTCGCTGCAGTTATGTGAATCATGACAATCCTTTGCGCTGCTGCTTTTGCTTTATGCTGGCTGTCATTTAATATGGTGCTTCTCATATCCTTGCTGCTACTGTTTATAATCTTCAATGAAAACATGAACAAACACAGGGAACACACACACAGACACATTCTACTGACACGCTTGCACGAGCACATTATTATGTAAAATCATATCAAAGGATTGCCATGAACAACATCAACAAACTCACATTGCATAATATCATGAAAATAGACGAGTCGAGAGTCGAGATGATACAGATGGTGTCTCATTCTCAATGGTTCTCTGTTTCTGCATTCAGTACTACCATATTCATCCATATGAGCCAGCAGATGCTTGCTTCGATTTCCACTCCCCCTCTACGTCAAACTCTTCATCAAATGTATCTATGAGCTTGCAAATGTATCTGCATTGCCCTACCGTTCATCATCTTTGGTACAAGTAGAATTAAATCTAGAAATGCAATTTTTGTTTTGTGACAATGTGAAAATTCGAGTACACTTTATATAAGAGACATCAAGGGATTAATTGACAACTCGCAGAGTTCATAATAAATCGATTTTGTTAAATTATAATATAGTTAGATTTTAACATTTTTTCCTATTCAGTTATTAAATAATTGATATTAAATATAAATAATTTACTGTTTTTTTTTTTGTACATAACTGAATGAACCACTATTATAGCGCATACATAACTTATTCGTCTATTTTATATTAAACTATTAATAATATAAAATTATTAATATGATACCGTTTAATAATTAACACATTAAACTACCTTTAATTCATTCAAATGTATTAATTCGTCGCCAAATATTTATTGCTGACGATTATACCAAATTAAAGATGGCCGCTTAATACTTTTTGTCTAAAGTATAATCGTGTGTCAAGTTGAAAATCATATGATTTTAATAAAATAAGTAATTCACTTATGGATCTGACAACCTTTAGGATACTTAGCAGTGCTCAAAAGGTTTAAAATACAAATAAGCATGACTTAAATTTAGACACTACTTAACAAATATCTTTATTATGTTAAGTACTTTCGAGATGCGTTACAAAGTTGCTAACAAAATTAAGTATACACAATAATGCTCGACGAGTGTATAATGAAATGGAATCAAAAGTAGCAAAAGCGCCAGACAAACTCCCAGGCCCAACAATCTCAAGTCTCACAACTCAGCATCATCTATCTGCTGTCTCGCTTGCACGCTGGCAACACTGCTACTGTCACTGTCTCTAACATTGTCGCCGCTGATGATGCAATGAGGGGAAGCGTTTAATTAAAAACATTTTGTATACGCATTTGCTCCCTTTTGGCCCGTTGTTGATGTTGTTGTTTTTGTTGTGTTATTGCGATTCCGTTTGCAATTGCTTTGCCTTTGGTTTACTTGTTAATGATATCAGCAAAGTATTGTTGTTGCTGCTGCTGCTGTTGGTGATGCTGTTGGTGCTGCTCGCTCTCTTGTTCTCCTTGGTACTGTTGTTGTCGTTGTTATCTCTGTTTTTGGCTGCTTGGTTGCCAGTTGCGCTGCTTGTTCGGTGCTGTGTTAATGATATTTAATGATGCTGCTACTGCTGCTGCTGTTGTTGATGCTTTTGCTACTGCCACGCCTCTAGCCATCCCCCATTATTCCTCCAGTTCTACGTACCTCCCTCTCCATCTGCCATTCAACAACTGCCATTCGCTGCATATGCATATGGAAATTTGTTTGTCTATGGCGGGCGACAGCGTTTGATTTTGGCTTGGTCTGGCTTTTAATATGCACATGAAATCTAAAATCTCTAACCACGCCCTCTCTCTTTCACTCTTCTCTGTATTGACATTTCCCGTTGCGCTTGGATATCTGGCATTCCCACCAAAAACTCATATATTGGTTAGCAGTCGCCAGTTATTGCCATGGCTTTTGGTTCGTTGGCCCCGCAGGCCACAATCATTATCAGTTTTTGGTTGTCGGTTGTTGGTGGCCGTTGCGTTGGGTTCTTTACATTGATACATACAACCGTATTATACAAACACATTCACATACCGATGCAACACGCACACACACACACACACACATGCATAGAATATACACTGTGCATTATGAGCATGCATTTTGTGAATCGCTTCAATGGTTTACTTGGTTTACTTGTTGCTGGATATTCTGCGTAAGTCTCTAATTGGTTTTGGTCGACCAAAAGTGGGATAATCAAGCTTTCAATGTACACTAGACGGTATAAATCAGAGTTGCCCAGATTTATAAACCTGCTCAGGAGTATTCAGAGTCATTACCTCCCGCAGCTAAAAGCAAAATTATTGTGGAAATACGATGAAACAGTTTAAATTCGGTCAATAAAATACTTTGCATACTTTTGGGCAACCAATTGTATGAAAATTTCAAAATATTCTGCAGTTCTGCGGAGGGATTGGGACTTTCGGATATTTTTTCGTTTAAAATCAATTAGTAACAGACAATATTTAACATAACAATTATTTGCTCTTGAAATTAAGGTACTTCAAATCTACCACAGTTAAATTTCAAATGCCTAAGTCTTATTTTTTAATTTCAAAGAGTTTGCCTACAAAAATTGGATAACGAACTCAATACTGACATCTTTATTTCGTATTATTTAGCTTCGATGGGTTTTAATGTAAATTAAAGACTTCGTAATGAAAAACCACAAGCTTCTCTTGATTTGTACGTCAAATGTGTTTTGATTCTGATAAATTTACATTTTCCAACCTGCACGGGTAGACCAACAGATGATTTGCTTGTATTTTGCTATATAAATCTATACTTATTGCTAAACCCATCGGCATTTTAATGATGACATTAGCAGCCGTTTTCTCACATACAGCGAGTAGCAATCACTAGCATTTTGCACTTAATTTCTGGCGGCTAAGACCACTCCCCTAAATCCCTTGACGAACACAACGACACAACTTTGCTCTTAATTACAAACCCGGGGCTGTAGTGAATAAACCGACACACCGAATTCTCCAGCACTTTTGCATTTTCAATCTATGGCAAAATTTTGAACAACACCAGCGCTCAACTAATTTATGCATTTACCCGCACCGAGGCGAGCCGAGTCAAATTGAAGTATCTGTGAGATGCTTGATGATCTGGTCGCTGCTTTCGCCCTGTCTATTGTTGTAGAAGTGTATCGAATACTCAAATCTGTCGCTGTATCTATCTGTTGCCTCGCATTGCCTGGCCAAAGTTTATTTAGTATGCGTGCGGCGTCAAAGATGCTGATGATTATTTCGGCAGGCCTGACAGACACGCCCACAATTCGTGCATACAAAAATAACCAATATTGATTTGTCGTCGACTACTCCGGAGCAGAGCAAGGGATGCGGGAGTGTAAAAGGAGGAGCCTTTACGGGTGGATTGTCAACGCTGTTGACTTCATTTTGGCAAATGCTTTTAATCATTTTGGTTGCAGCTTGACGACAAACATGTATGCAAAAAGGCTGTCATATACCGCCCACATTTCCACCCCAGTCTCTCAATCGGTGTGTTTGGCCTGGCCTTTACACTGAGAGACACAAGATATAAAACCTGCATTACAAGGAAATTTGAATTTCTAAATACGTTTCAAGAGTTTTGGCATTTAGGTCAGAAATTGAAAAGTTTTTGCATATTTTGTGATATCTTTATGAATATAAGAGATCATTTTTGTGAACTGTCCAAAAAACTTTGCTGAGACTTTTTAAAATATGATTTAATGAATTCCCTTTTTATTTCGTTTGAATTTCATTTAATTTATTCCGAAAAATCTGTCTGTATTCTGTTTTACCTTCAACAATTTACACTATAAAAAAAAATATATATATATAATTAATTTGAATGCCAGACATTTTTTTGATTAGTCTAAAAAATTTTTAATGAAATGAAAATAAATTCAATGAACTTAGTTCCAATTTAAATCCCAGCATGCTTAAAATTGTAGATTTGAAGCTTATTAAATTTGTTTCGCGTGGCAACTCTCTCGCACATCACTGGACACTTTTGTAAGTTTTTTATAGCATATACACACATACATATATATGTATATATATATGTATATATTTGCCAAATGCCGCCGACAGACAACCACTCTCTCTTTCTGAGTGTAAGTGCATTATTATGTTGATTATTACCATGCTGATTATCATATCTCTTTTATATTCTTCCATGATTCATAGTTCCCTGCTATACTCGTATGCTATATGCTTCAATATCTAAGCGGCTTTTGCACGCTTAATAGGCTACATTAAGTGCACCTCACCCTGCTATTTTTCCCTTATTTCATACAATTCCAATAAGAGCGTCTTCTCTTTCTCTCTGTGTTTTTGGATTTTGTGTAATAAAGCGCAGTCTGTGCACAATTGAAATTTATAATTAGTAGCCAGAAACAGACACACACACACACACATACACACAAACACGTTGTTATTTCTCTACCAAGCGTACACATACACAAGCACAAGCACACAAATGCAGACACGTATGGAATATGATTAATACTTCCGAAGTTATTTGTTATTAGATTACACACAGCCTGGCCTCTGATGTGGGAAGACCACTACAATGTTCTCTCATGTCTACGGAGCTCAGTCTACTCTGCTCATACTACTATATGCTGTGCATTGTGCGTTTCTATTGTTTGGCAGTTCTTCTGCATTGTTTCCTCTGCTTTGTTTTCGACTGTGGCTGCGCTCTCTGATAACAGTTTTTGGGGGCTGGCGGAGCCAAACTTCAAATTGAAAACTTTAATTAGAATTATTGTTGTTGTTTTTGTTGCCGTTGCCGTTGCCATTGCCGTCTGGCGTGCATTGTCAATGATGGACGGAAAGCGCGCCGCTAAACTGCTTCACAGAATGCGTCCAAACACTTCCAATGAACTCTGAGCTCACCTTTGCCGTCTGGCGGTGGGGAACGGGGACCTGGCCGAGTGTCTTGACTGGGGTTAGGTGGCTTATACCAAAAGTTGACGCAAAACTTTGTCTCAGGAACTTGACGCGTGTTCAACATACTTGAGCGCCTCTGTTGAAATGTGTTGGTGAGTGGAGAATGTGGTGGTGTGTGGCAATGGCTGGTGGCAAGTGCAGTTTTAATAAGTAAAAACTTTTGCCTTGGAAAATCAGTTAGCCGCTTAGTTTTCTCCTATTTTTTCCTTCGTTTTATTATTTTTTTATGCATTGCAGAAGTTCTGGAATGTCTGGGCACTCCCCCAGCATCCCCTTTAGTATGGACAGCAAATGGCTTTTATCAATCAATTCAATTTAGCTTGTTGTTGTAACCAAACTATTTCCTGCTTAATTGTCAATTAGTGGGCACAATTTGTGCACACTGTTTTCGGGTCCAAACAGCCACAACGAATTGGACACACTACTCGTTCTTCAATACAAGTTATACTCCAAACAACAAACACAATGTAAAGAGAGAAATAGATAGAAAAAAATATATAAATAATGATAGAAGTCCAATCAATTTATTTATTAAAAATGGTTATAAACCATGTGTATAGAATAACGCTACAAAATTGTCGGTTTGCGTTATTTGCACAGCAGCCACTGACCAACAAAACCCATTAATTAGTTAGGCCGCAAATTAGTGGAACATTTGCCGGCCGATTTGGTTTGGTAAGCGACCCGAAAATTATGAATACACTTGCCAATGAGTTTCACACAAATATTTGCAGTGCATCTGGTATTATTTTACTCTGGCATATTCTCTATATATAGCAAGCATAAATGATACTTTCTCGATTGATTTCGATATGACCACCATTAAAGATTTCTTGAGCCGAGAGGGAATCAAGTGTGCTGATTTTCTAAATCTACACTTTCATTCATTGTTTTATCAGACAGCCAATTCAGAGTAATTTAGGAAGAGTATATAGTCTTCAATGCGCCAAAAATTACTTCAATACATTTTTTTCACTTTAATTCTCTAGAGTCTCATTAGCATGGCACATATTTGTCAGCTTTTAGACATGATATATGATTTGCAATCAAATTTTTAATAATATACGCTTGCCATCTAATTTAAATTGCTGTTGTTGTTGTTTTGCAGTGTGGTTAGATAATTTTTAAGTTTTTTATTTAAGCCAAATCATATTTAATGAGCGTTTCCTTATTTAACAGTATTATGCGTGTGATTTTTGTGACCAATTGTAGAAAATACTGGGCTGAAAACTAAGAGCACTACAGCTAGTCTTAAACTCTGAACTAGTTTTGATTTTCGCTAATTCACTACGAGTATGTTTTTCGTAACGACTATTGCAATTCGAATTTTATTTTTTTCTAGAGAAAATAAGGATGACTTCTTAAAACCAACAAAAATTAGCCTCGATAATCCTCATTGTCTGCGTAACACAAGTAAATGAGTGACATAGTACTATAATTACTTACAATTGATTACTCGTAGGCACAGTGAATATCACATAAATATGTCACAGATCAATTGTCAGACAATTGCAACACAACACAAATTTAATGATATTAGGGGGAATGAGTTGTTTCCGTGGGTCGCCAGCTCTTTAACATTGATCATTTATCAATATCACCGAATTGTTCGCTTCCCATTTGCTCAGCTCTCGTGCCAGCCACACATCCGTTGAGTGCTTAAGCTCAGAGCGTATTTCAATTTGACCACATATAAATTGGAAAGCGTTGAAATTGGAGTATTGCCGCATTGCCATATTGTTCTAATTGCTGCCATTTGTTACGAACAAAATCAACTGAAATGCGTGTCGTTATTTCGAAATCATCTGGCACATTCACGAGGGGGCCCCTAATTGATATTAAATAATAACACAGCAGCAGCAACAACAACAACACACACACACGACAACCTGTTACACAAAATGGTTTTATCCCTGTTCTCTTATATATTCATATATTCATACATATATATAAATATTTTTTTAATAATTGCAAAGCCATAAATAAACTGCCGACCAGGTATAAAAGTGGGACGAGTGAAGTGAAAAAAAAAATATAAAACACGCAAATTAATAAAGAACTCGAACACAAAGGCGAAAAAACCAAAGAGACCAAAAAAAAAATCTTTTGTAATTTCTCAAATTTCTCAAACGTTTATCATACGATTTGTTTTGTATTATTGTTTTTTGCCACATATTTTACATATTATTTACGCATATTACAGCCCCAATGGGCAGCGTGACTAATTAAGCAATTTTTGAGCCAATCTGAACGTGGTTTAATTCATCCCTCCTCCCGCCAACTCTCTTCTTCCGTTTTGCGGCTACATATTTTTCTTAACGCAGAGCTCCACTAATTATTTATGGCTTTCCTGATTATATATTTTTTTTCTTTTCGTTCAGTCTTTCTGGGTGTGCTGCTGTTAATGTATTTTTTATTTTTATCGCCATACAAACTTTAATTTTATTGTCTGCTCCATTTGGAAATCCGTGCAGCAGCTTGTATGTTATTAAACATGCCCTATGGGGTCTGTATACTTTGGCTTGAAGTTTATAGTTGCTACGAAGCAAGTTTTTGAACCCAGTGAGCATATTGAACATAATACATTTTACGTACATAGATTGTGTTAGTTTTTAATTCTCTCATATGCATATGTTTTCTCTTTTAATATATCGATTTGTGGTAAATATTTACAAATGCAATATTTTAATTATAACTATTCATCTTGTCTAGTTTCAACCCTTTTTTAATTTCACCAGTAAATTTTTCATTTTTAAACTATTTGAACTTTAGTCAAGTTGAATGCGTCGTAAAACTCTTCGGTTCTTCATTTTTATTGAATTTTCAAACGAACTTTAGAGCTTCATTAAGTAATTCTAAACGACTCTCGACTTTTGTTTTAGCATCGTTCTGGGTTCGTTTTTTCAGCATTGTTGTTTTTGTTATCGTTGCCTTTGTTCTTTTCATTTTCATAAGCGCGTAATTTACTTAAGCTGCTTTTGGCTTAATATGCGCATTTTAATTGATTTGTTCCACTATCGTCAAGGTAATAAATTATAAAAGTCTTCTTCAGCACAAAGTCTCCTCTTCCCCACAATCTCTTTAGACCTTACCTCTGCGCATGCACTTGCCTTAGTATAATGCTACCTGCCAGTTTCTGAAAGCTATTGAAAGCGGCTGAGTGCCTCTAAGATGCACCTAGTGATAACGACAGGGCCACAGTTGAGTTGAGTTGTGCTGCATTTGGATGGGACGAAGAGGAGTGGATAGAACAGCGCGATTAAGCTGCTTACCTGTGGGGCGTAGCATTTTGGGTGTAACTGCCGCATCAGCGACCTCCACACACACACACACACACAAAGGCTGACAGCTCAATGCTCCCCCTTATGGGTGTGTGTGGGTTGAGTGTGTTTTGTGTTGATTTACAGTTGGCTCCATTCATAATTATCTGCGTCAGGTCAGCGCAGGCAGTGACGTCGACAGCGACAGAGGCGTCGGCATCGTTGCGCTTTTCACGCTTTGGCGGCTCATTAAAAGCGGCGCAGTGCTGCTTCCTCTTGCGGCATTCTCGTTTGCCACACCCCTCTCTGCCAGTGGTGGGTGTCTGTGTGTGTGTTTGACATTAGAGTTTGGCACCACAGTTATAAATTATGTTTGGCTATGCACAAGATTGATAGCACTCTGGGGGCTTCGCCGAGAGCAAATGCCGTTAGTTGTTAGGCCTTGCCTCGTGTCATCGGCGCCTACATTTTGTTGGTGTCCGCGTAGTTCGTCTTGTGACCCAGTTAGGAGCCACAATTAGCATATGCAATAAATGTGCAGCGATGCTGAGCATAGGCGAGCCCGTTCCGCTAATTTTCGTGTGTCACCAGATCTCTCTCTCTCTCTCTCTCTCTGTCCTCATCCTCATCAACGGTATTTCTCTTCACATATAGTCACCATATCGTCGCAGCGAATTTCTCAGCACAGTAACTAGGAATTTGAAATTAGCGGTCGTTCTTTCAAATGCAGGCGTAACGCCCAACTAGTGTTGGCAAACGTGAGAGCGAGTGAGAATGAAAGAGAGAGAGAGGGGAGAAGGATGGAAAATTTCGTGTTCGTGTATCCTCTTTGATTGCACAAAGAGCATGCCAAATACTTTAAAGGAAGCTTTAAAATTACGATGCTCAATTAAGGGGACTTGAAATGTTTGAAAATATTAAAATTAATTTTCATTTAGGGCAGACTTATATGTTTGAAATATAACAAGATGCTTAAGACCAATAATTTTAGATTGTTCAAAGGCAATTTACAGTGATAAATTGACTGAGACACTTATCATGGCTGTTGTTTTCTTAACATATCAATTTAGTGTCTTTCTTCTTGTATCTGTACTTCAAAGTATTAAGAATTTCGTTAAATTGTCTAAAAAAATACATTTAATCAATTATAACCGCAGCCATTTTTGCACTCCAAAAGAAGGAGGTGACAAGGACAAATTCTTCTATTTAAGCAACAGCTGTTTTAGATGTATGCGTATTTGTATTTAGCAAACAACACTTTTCATTCGCTCGTTAATTTTCACGCTGTTTTTCTCAGTTTTTTCCACTCTTTCTCTCTGTGACCCTTGAGCATTCCTTGCATGCACTGAGCCCTAATCCAAGGCCCATCCATCAACTCTGCAGGCTACAAAGCAAATCCAATTCGCTTGAGGTTTCTTTTTTCGCTGTTTGTTGTTGCTGTTGCTGTTGCTGTTACTGTTGCTTGCGGCAACATACAACAATGGCCTCAGGTCATGCAACAAGCCAAACCCAACGAAACCAGCTAAATAAAGCGCTACAGCAGACCACTTCAATTTCATGTAATCTCTTTAACTGTGAAACAACGCACAAAACAAACACAATAACAGCAGTAACAAAATCAAAATGAATCCAACACACGTCAAGCTCTGCACTTCCATCGAATTCTCTCGAAAGCTGTTACAAACAAATTCTTTGCGAGTGAAAATAAGAAACTTAAATGAGTTTCAATTTCGTGAGTGTTGGTTGTTGTTGTGTGTCCAGTGCTTCAAAATGTCATTTCATGTACAGTTAAAAATTGTATAAATAAATCTATTAGATGCTGTTTGCTGCTGCTGCTGCTGCTGCTGTTATTGTTGTTTCTGCTGCAATGTCACAGTCGGCAACACTTTATTTGATTTCATTACTAACATTTTTTATCTTTTTGTTGACATAACGCTCTAAAACGAGACGAAGCGAAAGCGAAATTAATACAACTCTTAGGTTAGAGTGAGATGGCGATATTCTCATTTTATTGCTTTTCACACAGATGCAATTGTCGGTATGGGTGTATATATATATATTTATATATATATATGGTACAATCAAACATTGATGTCAGAATTTAATATGCTGTATAAATCGTTTTGAGCCATTGACACATTCATGCGTTCGTGTTGTATTCGTAGAAAACAGCCATGGATACACAGTTACAGTTACAAACAAGTGAGATTGCTCCAGCATGAGCATGCTCGGCTACATGATACCCTAGAGCATTATTCTGCATTCGACTGCATTGTATTAAGTATCAATCACACGTTTTATTATCGCATCTTTCATTCAATTTTATAAATATATCAGATTAATAATATTTTGATTGAATGAAAATTTTCAATATTGATTTTGATGACATCGATTATTCAAGGAATTCCTTTTAAACTTTCTAAGGTATTTTAGTTAATATCTTACCAGTTTTTAATAATAATAACTGGGTATAAAAAAGCAACGAATTCCTTGCTCTTATATGAAAAAATATTTATATTTACACGCAGCTCAAACACACACACACACATACACACACGCACACACAGATCAGCAAGTTCTTGTTTTCATACATTTTTTGTATTTCTTTGTTTTGTATAAAATTGTTCACTCTTATTGCTTTTCGAAGCTTTTCCATTGGTTCACATTTCATTTATTTTCACTTGCAGTCAACTCAACTGGGAGTGTGTTTGTGTATGTGTGTATATCTGTGTGCACTTCACAACTTAATACACTTTATTATTGAAAATATTTTTTATTACCAAGTGGGCTGTTTGAAGCGATTTCCCAGAATTTGGCCCTGACACGCGGATCGTGGTTTACCCCACTGTTTGTCGTTGTTGCTGCTGTTGCTTGGCGCATTGATTTGCTGCACTGGGGTTCCATGAACAAAAAATATACATGTATAAAAACAACGAGTGCAAAGCACTTCTCTGAACAAAATCGAACGCTGCCCCTTTATAAGCGCACAATTCACTGTCGTCTTTTTTTACATACTCTAATTTGTGATTCGAAACTTGTAACACATTAGAGGAGACATACTCGTATATTTCGTAATTCCAACAGAATGAGGCAATAACGCTAAATGAGGAAATAACAAAATTGATTTGCTCAGATTTATGCATTGATTTTGACACTCTCTTTGTACTATATTAGAAGGCAATGAATTTATCGTGCATCGGTCATAGATCTGAAGGGTATTTAATCTTCGGCACACCAAAAATAACTCGTCTTCCTTGTTTCACTTTTTGTTCTGTTTGATTTTGATATTCATGTTGCATGTTGCTGACTTTTGAAGTTTTGGTAAGTGGAAACTTTTTTCAATTATTTTTATTTTTGGGGCGTTGTTATTTTTTTATTTATTTTTTTCGTTGAGGGTTCAATTTGTTTATTTTAATTTACATTCTTTTTGTAATGATTCGAGGATATACCAATTTTATCTGTACTGATTATTGTTCAAAGTTTTTGTAGGTTACGTTTTTATTTTTGATTTCCTTTCCTTTTCGGTTTTTTGTGCTTTATGCAAATGTCCTTTTGAGCCTCACTAATGAACTACTTTTTGTGGCCTCCCCCAACCCATCTGCTGCTTGTCTCATTCAATTGAATTGTGCGTGTGCCACGCCTCTGGGCTGCTACCACGCCCACCCCCTTTTCTCCCATGCGCATAATTTATATGTCTAAATAAATACGCTCAAGATTCGCTCGATTCGTTGTTGTAAGCGAAAGTTTGACAAATTATATCAATTTCTTATGAACTCTTTAGAATATACGTATGTATATCGGTAGTATTTTCTGTAGGCATCAAAGTTTGTTTTTAGAATGTTTCTTTATACACATTTTTTTTATTTTTCTGCTTGTGTGTATTTTGTTATGTTGTCAGACTTGCTCAACTGTCGTCGTTTTACCAATTTGACACTTTTAACGGCTGCGCACTTCAAACTTCAAATGCTCCACGGCGCTTGACAGTTGCACATATGAATTTTTAATGGGCATGTGGAAGGCTTTTAGAGGCACGCGAAATCTGCATATGGTTAAGCTTATCAATATGGTAATCGTTCCGTTGTGTGTCTGTCTCCCTGTCTTTGGCTGTGTCCGTGTCTGTGTATATGTGTGGCTTAATGGGGATGCTAAGTAAAGGACTCAGGTGGGGGGTTATTAGATGATACGCGCTCGGCAATATATTCTTGGTTAACTTTGTCTTTATTCGTCAGGAAGTGTTCCGCTACTTTAAAAAGTTGATATTTATATTTTAATAAATAACAAAAGATTGGCTTTGTACAAATTTGTTCATTTAACTTTTTAGCTTTCTCTGTGCACATTTTTGTGTGAGCTATCTTCAGGAATCGGAATATTTTAATTGTATCGAAATTCTTTCGGCTTAAGCCCAATCAAACAAGCCAATTTCTCATAAACTAATATTTCTAACGAGCCAAAAATTAAGAAGACACAATAACAAAAAAGCCAACATTTCGATGTGTGGCCAGTTGGCTTCCAGGCCGTTGGCTATTAGCCCAGAAAAACACACATAAAGAGCTGCAACACATTAGCCAGAAACGAGACGAAACGAAACGAGAACCAGACCCACCAAGTAGCCAGACGACAGACGACAAAAACGAACCAACAAATTGCCGCCGGCTAAAACTGTTCCCAGACAACCATGGAAAACAGACGGGGCAGGGCAGCGAACTAGAAAAAAGTTTTTTGGACGCTAATCTATAATGCTGTCAGCCATTAAACATTAAACAACTGAAAACCCAAATTTGTAACTCATTAAAAAAACAGAAAAACGAAGAAAACGAAAAGAAACGAAACTAGCTGGAAGTGAATCGAAATGACTGATAAATGCCACTCGGCTGCTGCTCTCTCGACTGTCTCATTTGGGCTGCCAAATAATATTTAATTATAAACAAATAAACGCAAGTCGAACAACTCTTAAGACCCCAGGCTAACTCAATGGGGTCGTATCTGTATCTGCTGCTGCTGTTGTTGTTGTTGTTGTTGATTTTGCTCTTTGGGACTGCTGCTCGTAAAAGGTGCAGAGTGATTAATTATATGTCAGAGGAATTAAATCAAATATTTGAGTTGACACACACACACACACACACACAGATACATATACATCTACATAACAAAACTCATCCACGTACCGAAACGAATCTTGTTTCGGTGCTCTCTGCGGCTTATCTGTCTATACGAAATCACGAAATGCAAATAAAAATGACTTAAAAATGCCATAATAATTTCCCGAGCACGAATGAAAAATTGAAAAACAAACGAACAAGCACAGCACAAAGGTAACACAAATTTTCAACATTTTCCTTGCTTAGATCGCGCAGTAAGCAAGACAGAGAGAGAGAGGGGGGGAGAGAGATCTGTCATGACCAAAAAGAAAAACAGAACAAACAAAAAATAAGAAAACATTAGCATATATCAATGCCAAATGCAAATAAATCATCAATAACATTTCTTTTCCACTTATGCACCACTTACAGATACTTAACCGCAAAGACAAAGACGACTGTCTGACTGCCTGAGGAACTGCGACTGCGACTGCAGCTGCATTTATTTCCAACTTCTTCTTCTTCGCCATCGGATCAGCAGCCACAGTTTTGTCATATGCCTGGAAGCATTTGGAACGGCTATGTTTGCATAAATTGACGCCAATCGGAGGGGGATAAACCAAAAAACCAAAAAAAAAAAAGAAAAGAAAGGAGCAAGAAAAGCCGAAATGGAAAGGCAAACATAAACCAATTTTATGCGTTTTTAAAATGCGTCAATTGACTGAAACAACAAGAGTGCGCTGCTAAACTCAAGAGGACCGCATGTGAGCACGTTTTCCACCATCCACCAGCCAGCAGCCAGCACAAGAGGGAGTCACACAAATCAAATACAGCCCATCCGTATAAGCATATCGGAAAAGGAACCGCAGGACGACGCCGTCGACGACGTTGCTGTGCTGATAAGAAGTGTAGGGGCCAAGGCAAAACGCTTGATGGTTTGTTGACGACCAACAAAAAGTTGTTCAGTGTGTAAACATTGGCAGCATAAAAACGACAAAACGGCAGAAAGGGGAAAATCGAAAAAGGGGAAAGGGAAAAGGGAAAAGCGAAGCAGAAAGGAACAAGCAGCCGTATTTATAAATGCGCTACAGTTACAAATTGTAGCCACAGCTGTGCGTGTGTTTGTAGCATATGTTGTGTAAACCATTTATAAATGTAACAAAAAGCAGACAACAGCCAGTTGGGCGCAAGTGCAATGCATTAATATAAACAAAGATACACACATAAGCTTAATAAGAAAAAGCAGATATAACAACAACAACAACAACAACGACAACAGCAGCAAGAGCGCGGAGCTCTATAAACAAAACGCAACAACAAAAAGAAAATAAAATTAAAAATTTAAAGCGCCATCGAGTTAAATTTGTATCAGCGCAAAACAATTTAAATCGCGACGTGCAATCCAGTTTGAAAAACCAAAACAAAAAAAATCCACAAGAAATACCTTTGCAATTTCAGCAATTGTATCTGCAAGATACATTAGCTTCGAGGGTGTGTCGCGATTGTTACATGACAAGAAGCAGCGTGCAGTGCATAAAATACGCAAATTTACGTGCCAAAAGTGCAATTTGAAGGAACAAGATATATTTGTATCTGCACGATGCATTTGTGACAAGTGCAGCTTAAGGCAATCGAAACACCAAAGAAACCAGTATATATGCAACATAAATTTAACACACAAACTACCATACAGCAATATATATATATATTTTTTATTAACCGAAACAGGAATAAGTTATACAAAAAATATATGTGTATAAAAGTTACTTTGCTAGCCACCAAAAAGTGCATTTAAACATTATTCGCATTGTCAAAAAGCGAACGACATTTTTCAAAGACAGATTTGTACAGTGACAATTGATCATGTAATCATATGTAAGATAAATTTTTGAGGGCAAATTTAGTGACATTTAAGCAGTGCGTTACTGTCGTAACTGTGTTTTGTAAACAAAATTCTATTCAATAACAAACAAAAATTAAGTAAATACTTTTTCACCACACCTAAGCGAAAAATCAACGGAAATCAAAATGCAAAAATATCCAACGCAAAATTCACCTCAATTATTTTGTGGTTTTTTTTTTCTCCATCCAACTCATTTGCAGAGAAATCACAATTGGCGCCAACGAAGCCGAACATTCAAGCAACAACAAATGGAACATGTTGATGCCGCTGATGGATTACAACAAACACATTGCCAAAATGCCAAATTGCAAAATGAGGTCGCTTAGAGCGTGGATGATGCAGCCACTACTGCTATTGCTGCTGCTCGGCCACAGCGACGTGACACGGGCGCTCGAGAATGGAGCAGGCGCTGGCGGCGGTGGCAACAATATTGGTTCAGGCTCTGGAGGTGGTGCGGGCGGCGGTGGTGGTGGCGCCACATCATTGAGCGGACCGCCGGGAGCACTGAATGCCAATCTAACGGATCTGGGCAGTCCCGGTGTGTATAATTCGACAAATGGTTTAATGCTAATTACATGTAGACCTGTTTAACTATGAACTCCTCTCTCCGACCAAATTTGAGGCGACGCCGCCATTTTGCCAATTTTCATGTTGTGCATGTGTGTGTGTGTGTGTGTGTATTTTCTTGTGCACATTTCCGGCTTCCGTTTCCGTTGCTGGCCGATTGCCCTGGCGCAAAAAAAAACTATTAGCCACTCTTAGCTAAATAACCACGCCCAGCCACCCCAACTCTTCTATACTTGAGCGGGCAATGCTCGCCACACACACTAGCAACACACTAAGCATCAATTAACCCAATTTTCAGAATCCATTTTCACCTGACTCGGGCGCTGTTCTTTGAGCTTTAGTTTTTCCTCTTGGAGCAATGCTTCTTTCATGTTTTCCTTTATTTTTTCCCATGTTTTCCTGCGCTTTTACCATCCATAGCATTATTTTTTAGGATTCTCTCGTATACCCCTTAACAGAAATACAGATTGAGCTTACTTGAGACACAGTATCATTCAGTGTATTATTAAAAATCTTCAATTGTGGAAGGTGATTATGCACATACTAAAATGCATAACATGAGCTTGTGCAACATTTTAGTTGAATCACATTACAAATAGACAGTATTTTATAATATTGTGCTACTGGGTATAATTTGGTTGACCATTACCAACGCCGTTACTCTGTGCTGCACCACTAACAAATCCCAAAAGGCGTCGTCCTCGTTTGCTAAACTTTAATCCCGAAAACAGCTTCCACACATAGTACATAAAGTTGCTAGCCTTTTCCCCTGGTAGCTTCTTTTGTATTTTCCTTGGTTCTCCCTCTTTTTCCCTTTCTTCCTCTATCTCTCTCTCTCTCTCTCTCTCTCTCTCTCTCTCTCTCCGTCTCTCTCTTTCTTTTACAGGCGCTGACGTGTTTTGTTGTAGTTTGGTTTTGGTTTGGTCTGGAGGACTGGATTGGATCGCCGTTTTTGGAAGCCGCCAATAATGATTATAATTAGTCTATTGATTTTAATTTGCAGCTTATTGAATATTACGCATTATTTTTTTTTCCAGGCATTTAGGCATTGCATATTAAAATAACTGTTAACGCTTTGTAACTTTTAATGAAAAGTACGTTTATTTTTTCCCCCCTCCAACAGACAATGGAGCTCATTACTCATTGATGAGTTCGTAATCAGCAACAAATATGTTTAATAAATTGCATATCAACATGAATTTAAATAACATTTTTCACAGTTTTTGATTTGCATCAGGTTTTACAGGGTTTCTCTTTCAATTAATCTAATTATTCAATTTTCTATAGTAGTTTTTCGCCCTGCTGAGTTTTAGGGTCTCGCTTTCAACATGCGGGTGACATTGACCCACAGACAGCTGGAACAGTCGGGCTCTGCTCAACAGCCACATGATTGATTTGCTGGCCAGCATTTATGACTCTATGCAGTTTGAGAGCAGCTGCAACCAGATACTATCGGCACAGTGAAATTGCCAAATTGTAAGTTTTATTGTGTGCGCTCTCCAGCAACGTTGCTCTTTAATTTTCCATTGTTTTCCTACTTTTATTTATTTAGGTGACGGCATTTTTCAAACACTTCAATGCGGAACTTAAGCAACATTTTCAATATTACAAAAGTGACATCGATTGCCTGCTGTTTCAAATGCACATCTAACGCATATTTTTAATGCATTAAGTTTACATATGAATTAAGTTAATAATGCATTATTTTAGCCTAAGTAATGTTAATTAAAAAATGTTCTTCAATTTTCATTGTTCAAATTCAATCAAAATCAATTTTTTACAAAATAAATGCTAATACGTGTAAAATTAAATTAAATCAAGCTAAAATCAAAATATAATTTAATAAATTTATTGTTATTTAATGAAAAATTGCGAATTATTTCTTTGGGAAATGTAAATATCGACAGATTGCCAAGACTAGAAAAAAGAGTAACAGAATCCATTTGTATACGACTAGGAAAAATGCAAGTATTTCAGAAATTAAATCTGCTAATACTCTTTGTTATATTTGCTCATAAATATGGAAATTCGCAGTTCTTATTTTATGATCAATCATCTGAAGATAACTCTCTTTTTCCTCAACTTATTCCAATTATGCTTAACAGTTTGTTGCTACGCTTCACCCGACTGACGGGGTGGGCAGGAAGTTGATTGCAGGCAAATGCCTTTTAAAGATAACTCTCAGCTAACCTACGCGAAAGCAAGGTAAAAAAAGAAAAAACGTGTTTGATGCCAACTTTTAGTCAACCTTTCTGCTTGTCTTGTTGCCTAAGATACAGATGTTATGCGGTCGCTGTAACTTGAAAGCCAAACATGGCACTAAAGATCGAGTGGAACGAGAGTGTTGATAAGGTAAGACGTAAAGATAAAGATAAAATCAATCAATCAGTTGCCACAGCGCCTTTTCAAATTGACTTAATTATCTAAACCAAAGACTAAAAATCGCAGTTTACAAACCAAATTGGTAACTTAATATGCCAATTGCCAGCGAACAAAGCAATGAGCTGACTTATTAACATATTTCGACTTTGAATGGGTTTTCTTAACAAATTATTCACAATGTTTGGACAACTATGTGAATGGCTATAAGAGATTAAATTATTATCAAATGGGCATTCAATAAAAACTGGTTCACGACAGATGCGTGTATTTTGTTGTTATTATTGTTATTGTTTATTTATTGTTAAATTAGCTTGAAAATTGTCTGATCAATTTTCTAAGCCAAAACTTGGAGAGTTCCAGAAACTGCAAATACACGTAAACTTTTGCACTACGTCCTTTCAGCTGCTACACGGAAAAGTTGCACCAAAACAAATAGCAGGCCATAAGAAGTTGTTCAAATATTTATTTACTTTTTCAAGTTGTTGCTTCTTTCTTTATTTTCCGTCTTTTTTTTATTTATTTTTTTGTTGAATAAGTTCTTGGCGAAAAGTTGAGCCTTTACTTTTTGCACCTACTTTGAGTTGCGTTGCTGCAAAACTAATAACAAATCTTTTCATTAGTTGCGTTAGGCAAGTTATTTAAAAAAAAGTGTACTTTAGTCAAACAAATTGCGGGCTATATGCGAGTACTTCTGCTACTATACTGAAAACAATAGAGTTGAACACAACAAAAACGTGTCTAAGGCAATAACCAGCAGCAGAATAGAACAGCACAGCTGGAGTTAGAAACTGACTGCAAGTTGGCTAAAAGTTGCTGCTGCCCTAAGCATAATGAAAACATAACATTTAGTTAGCACCTATATTTATATAAGGCTGACTGAGGGTGCGAGGGAGATAGTCAGCACTTTTCCATTAATAACTCAAAAATGTTTTGGCTTATAGAAGTTCAGCACACCTTTGAAAATGGTTTGCACATGGTCTGAGGACGGTTGCCAGCCGGTTGGGGTCTTTTAAAAAAGTTTATGTTGTTTTCTGTCCTAGCTTTGTTGTGCAAAACAAATCAAAGGAGTTGGAAAGTTGCTTTGCTATTCTATCCACTCGAAGGAGGTGGCCGGGCAGTGCAATGACTGTGGCAATAACAAAGACAATTCTTGACAATGGCAATTAAAGCAACAACGTTGCCAACAGACAAACTTTGTCAATAAAAAAACATTAAAAGCAAAAGGAACAGCTTCGAAACAACGACTATGACAAAATGGGTAAAACTCTTGTAATAAACGAAAATTATGATGATTTTCTATTTGCCATCGCGTTTTGCAAAATCATTTTCAAAGCCCAAGCGCGAAAACAAAGCGCCACAAAAGCAGCTTGACAAAGGCATCAAAAGGAAAACCTAAGTGAGAGAGGAAGAAAGATTGAGACGGAAAACACGAATAAGAAGAAATTATATGACAGGAAAATATATATTTAATGATTATTGTCCCTATCGAGTTAAGTGAAATAATTTACAGCTGGCTTAGCTCTGAGATCACACGAGCAAATTAAAATACTCAATTGTATTCCTACTTTATAAAAAAAAAGTATTTGGATGAAAAACTAGTACAGTTGTCAGGAAAGTAGAATTGGTGTTTCCAAATTAACATTAGCTATTAATAATGGTGCTGGGCCATGATTAAGAAATGAACTGCTCTTGAAATCGATAGTACTCAGAACTATTTTTACTTTATTAAAATACTAGTTGAGGAAACTTAATAAATTAATTATTTCATTATATTATTACTATAAAAATCCCATACATTTTAAGAAAGTAGAGAATGCTCTGTTACCCCTATATTATAGTGTTACTATAAAACAAGCAGCATTTGCAATGACCGTCAATTGTTAATTGTTACTAGAACTTCAAATAAAACTTTCGCAAAACGTAAATAAAACAAAATATCAAAAAAATGAGCGAGGAATACAAACAAAAAAGAACGTTTGTCGATAGACTTTTGAAACGTTTGTGGGGCTTTGTAGATCGAAAGAAAAAAATTCGATACAGCTCGATAAGGGAAACACGGAAAGCGTTATTCGATTTCCTTGTATACATAATATTCCTGCTGCTGGCCTCACTAGGTAAGCGATCCTAATTGGGGCAAAAAAAAAAAACAAAAACTATTCTAATCTCGATCAAATGTGCAGTGACAACTAGAACGAGCAATAATACTATGCACTATTTTAACTATGCTATGGAACACCAACTTGTACAGCGTCCTACGGTTATGGAGCCGGGATTAGCAATCACTTTCACGGAAATTAATACATTGAACAAGTATTGGGATTTTATATTTTACAGGTTTATACCTTTGCTTAACAAAGGTGACTTTAAATCAGAGGACATCCTGTCCGTCTACCAGTTCCGCAACGAGACAGCGGAGTTTCATGAACTCGACAGCTGTATCCCCAATCGCACCCTGTTGCATGGTAATGTTCTGCTCGGACCTCCGCGTCTGAGACAGGTGCGGGTCCAAAAAGATCACTGCGAACAGAATCCAATCTTCTCGAAACACATGGCCCCCTGTTATGCGTCCTACGATTGGTTTAATGAACATAAAAGTGGCTACGCTGGAGATCGATTTGTGGGCTTGTGGGAGGCTGGCGCAATGCCCGTTTTTGGCGAAATCAAAACGTATTTGGGCGCCGGCTATATAAAGAGCTTCACTTACGATAACGATGAGAACAGAGAAATGGCTGAAAGCCTAAAAGATACAGACTGGATTGATCGCGGCACACGCATGGTCATGCTCGAGTTCAATATGTATCACGTCAACACATATCTGTTCCAGAGCACAAAGTCAGTGGTATCCAAACTTTAACAGTATATTATTATTTATTGCACACTAATTACTAATTACGTATCTGCTTTGATATTCAATCTTCGGAACGTTTTATCTAATTGAGTAAAATACTTTAGATTATTGGTGGAGCGGCCTCCCACTGGTGGACTCGTGCCCAGCTATCATTTACATACGATGCGACGGGATACATTCTTCGGCGATAGCTGGCAGAATGCCATTATCGCGTTCAGTTTTTACTTTATGGTCGCTATTTTTACTGTCCGAGATATCCTAATCGTTGTGAGAATTGGTTTTTGCAAATATATCGGCCAAATTGACAATTTAGCGGACTTTGTCTGCTATTTGGTGAGTGAGGACCATCTCTAATAGTAAAGTGGTCGCTTAGAGCCTAAATTCACATTGATAATTGATTAATTATTTATTGAGATATATTCTGACTTAGGGCTGCTACATTATGCTGTTCATCAATGTGCTACAACTTTACTACTTTCGGGGCATATTGATCGCAGCTCGTAGTTGTAATACGTTCGTTAGCCTGGATGTTGTTTGTTTTATATCGATGATGTATAATAATATAGTTGGACTTGTCATATTTCTGGTCTGGATTCGAATGCTCACCTTTTTTGTTTTTAATCGTACAATGGTAATATTTGTCAAAGTGGTCAAAGAGGTGCGTATGTTTTATTCCTTCTTTTAATTCAATTTCAATTCTAGCACTATTTTTATTTACATTCTCTGCTGCTCATGTGATCAATGTTTTTATTCTCAGGTCACCTACGAAATGAGTGGTTTTCTTTTAATGTTTTTTGCCATCATCATGGCATACGCACAGTGTGGCATGGCATTCTTTGAGGGGCACGACGAACAGTTTCGCGATCTGACAACCTCAATGCTTACCATGGTGCGCATGTTGATGTGTGACTTTAGTTACGAGGACTTGTATAATAGGAATCACTTTGTAACCCGGATCTATTACTTATCATTCGTGGTTGTGGTGTACGCGATGCTCGTCTTTGCCATGCTGGCCATCGTCAACTCCACATACGATGAGGTCAGGAGCTATGCACAGACGCGACCCACTAAATTGGGCCTTGTCATCGGATTGTTCTTCCGAAGCGTCTACGATCGGCTTTATAGGCTAATCAGTCGCAAGCGAAAGGAACGGGTTGAGTATGACCAAGATGTCAAGGGTGAACTGGAATTCGATCAGCGCATCGCTCCCCAAATGGCAGCCGAAAAGGATGTCCTTCGCCGGAGAGCCCTTCAGTTAGTCAGCGGAAAGATTGCCATATTAATAAATTCATTTAACATATTTTCACCGCAGACATCCAGTAACTCTATCGCAGGCCGAATATCTGCCAGATCGCATGGAACGGTGGGTTCACCGTTGATAACTAAACACGGATGAATTTAATTCATTAAACTGCAATTTTGTTTTTTGCAGTGCGGGCAAATGTATCACGGCCTTGGAGGAGGTAACCGGCCCAGTGCTGAAAGGCCTTCTTAAATATTTAAATATGCTGCGCAGAGAGCAAGGCCTCGACGAGATCGACATTAATATCGCAATTCCAGAACATAATGTGTGAGCATAGCTAATACTGGTAATAAATGCACGATGAATCTCATCTAGATAAAACATTTTTTAGATAACTTCTCAGCTCCTCATTGCTCTTAAATTAGAAATCACATAGCTTTTAGGGGCAAGACTTGTGGTTTTTAATTTTTCCACATAGACTTGACATTTTTACAATAAGAATCATCGTAGAAAGTATTGGAAAGCTATGCATAACTAATTTATTGTATTGTAAGAAGACCAGTTGGCATTCAGCAGAGCTGCAGCTCAAAGTAAACCTACTTTTTTTTAATTGCAATATACTCATAAAGCGTAGGTTTATCAGTCGCAAGTAGCCAACCGATGGAATACCTTCACGCCTGCCCCAAGCACTGTTCTGCTCATTATGCGCTTTGTAATGTCCGTTGATGTGCAATAATGTTTATAAGTAAAAAAAATTAAGTAAAGAGGAAAGGAAAAGGACGTAACGGGAAAAAGGAAATGCCACACAAACTGAAATATGAAAGCGCAAATAATGCTTAAGCAATTTGTTGTCGTTTCGTTTCATTAAATGTCCAGTCATCAAGAGAAGCGAACCTCTGCCATCCACCCACCAAGCAGTTCACCCTTCAACCCCCCACACCCCACAACTTACCTAGTTCCAATTGGACACCCGCTTCCATCTGGACTCGACTGACTCCGGTTGTCGTTATAATTTGCAAAACTCTGCTCAAAAGAACGAATAAACAAGAGCAGAAAAAAAGCCAAACAAACCCACACACAGACAAAAGGGAAAGAAATTAGTAATAAAATGGAAAGCAAAGTGAAATGGCCGTAGGAGTCTGGATGGACCACGAGCAACTTGTTGCTTTACAGCAGGATGCCAGTCCTCCTGTCAGGCTTGCTTGTGATTTCCTGTGTGGCGTCGGCGGCATCGGATCTGGCCTTAGCTGCTGCTCTGCTTTGGAATAGCCAGCATGCAACTGGCGACAGACGTTTCCTGCAACATCCTCATCACATCCACATCCATAGCGCGATATTATTATTGCTTTTACCCATCTATCTATACACTTGCTGGGGCTATTTTATTAATGTGACAAATTTTGTCATGCATCGGAAATTGAGCTAGTTTGAACAGATTCTCGAGTTGGAAGCTTCGAAATGTTAAATATATATTAATTATTTTTAGTTAGCTCAGATAACTAATTGCATCATGTAGCAATTACATTGACAAATGATGGATTCCTTATTATTTTGAGGGTTTTAAGTTTAGTTTTTATGTTTGATAATTAAACTTTTATTAATTTAGTTAGTTAGTTAATTATTTTCAAATATATTTTGGTTTGGAAACGGAAAGTGTGTAGATGTTAGCAAGAGTATCAAGTCTTCGGTGCACTGAATATGCTTCGTTTTTTTTTTTTTGTTGTGTTGCTTGCTGCTCTGTAAAAATGATTATATTTATGCTAGGAGCTTGTGTGGCAAGTGGCGAGTGCTGCCTGCTGGCCGCTGCCTGCTGCCCGCATTCTTTTTGCCACTTGAATGACTCATTAAAACTGATTTCATTTCTGAAAAAATAACAGAAAGCAAAAAGAAAAAACATTTTTCTCGCTGCGGTTGCTGACGGCATCGTCGGCCTTAGCGCCTTATCAGCAGTCTGAGCCCAGTTCACTCTCTCATTCTCTGCTCACCCCTGCCGTCTGTCCTCCATCTCACAGACAGTGGCTGTCTTTTATTTAATTTACTTGGAGTTTACTTTTTTAATTCGCTTGGCTACTTTTGGTTCCACTTTCGGACTTGACTTGTCGTATCGCTTCCTTTGTGCGTAAATCCTTCACAGAAAAAGGAACATTTGCCTGCGAGATAAGCGATCTGAGTCACTCAGAGTTATATTTGTTGTTGTTGTTGCTCGTCGAGCTGCATAAGCGACTTGACGGTTACTTTACGTAATAGGATACCAAATTGCATTGCTGCTGTTGCTGCTGCTGTTGCTGTTGCTGCTGCTGTTGCTGTTGCAAGTGGGAGCCTCAGCAAAAGGCCACTTCAATGTCGCTTGTTTGCCTTTTGTCAGCTTTTTTACCTAATTCCCCAGATTAACTGCATTATGCGCCACACTGGGCGCATAATAACATGCAGCCCCAGTCATAGGCCTAACGCCAAAGCCAATGCCAACGCCCACCCATGTTGGCAGCGTTGTCGACTCGTTGTCGTTGCGTTGTCGACTCGCTGTTGCTGTCGCAGTTGCTGTCGCAGTTGGTGTTGCTGTTGCATATGTGAGTGGCCACTTGAGCAGCAACTGCAACAGCAGCACCAGATGTGATAAGTGATGACAAAACGACAAAAGCGGACTAACGCACAACACGCACCGCGACCTGCCCTTTTGGGGTTGTGCATATGTTGCTAGTAAGCCCTGCCACACACACTGAGCAAAAGCGCTTTAAAAACGTTGCAAGCACCTCAAATGTTAAATTCAATTAAATAGTTTATATAAACTTAAGCAAATTTAAACGTTATGATACATATTAGCTGTTTATTTGCGATCCTTCCGATTGCAGCAATTTGACCTAGTTTCAAATGTTAGTTTTTTTTGGCAACATGTAACAATAATTTAAATTATTTAAGTTGTATAATCGCTACATCGACTATACTCTCTGTCTGTCAGCGTTTTAGATGGTATATAACTTATAGAGAGCCTTTTCCAACTACTCCCTGCTAATGGCAAAAATAAGTGGCAGAAATATAATTTCCTTATGAAAAAAACATTTCTCGTTGTGCTAGATAACAATAGCTAACATATCTTCAAGAGAGCCTTCATTAATGGCTAAGCAGTTAAGTTAATTTTCTCTCAGTGCATGCATACACAAATTACCATTCGCTGCAGCGGGCTTTTGCCAGTGGCCAATAAATTTCTATTTAAGCACGGAGAGCGAATGAAATAGGGGCAGTTCTAGTTACAACGCAGGAGTAGGAGAAGGGCCAGGGTTAGCTAGGTACTAACTGCTAGCTACTGTGAGGCCGCGTAGAGCTGAGCTGAGCTCCAATGAAGCGGCACGTGGAAATGCTTATAATTGCATCCGCAACTCCCTCAGATGCCGGCAGGGTCTGAAGTTGGCACGGGGCACATGCAGCAATAATTTTGACGGTTGATTGATCAAAGCAGCAGCCGGCTATGAAGTTGTTGATGCTGTTGTTGTTGCTGTTATTGTTGTCTTTTATTATTAGTAAGCAACAAAAACAGCAAGAGCAGATAGCTGCTTATTTACATAGCTTGGCAACAGCATAGCTATTTTATATGCCATTTATACCTCAGGTCCGAGCTTCAGTAAACTTTTGAGGGTTGTTACAAGATACAACGCGCAAGATATGAATACGGATACATACGGAGATGTATCGGCAAATAGCTGACAGAACAGCTGACTTGTTGAACTGGCCCTCGGTTGCTGCTGCGCTTGGACAGCGGCGCTCAGCTGCAATAAATCAAATTTTAAATCGCCTTTGAGCCAAGTTAAATTGCCAGCCGGAAGCTCGAGATGGGCGAGTGCAACAATCCAGTATTGATTGCATTCAGTCCATCAATAGTTTGCACGAAAGTTTATTTTAGCGAACACTACTCAAGTACAATGCATTAACGACTTTGTAGAACAATTAGACTATGAATAAAGTGTTGTCAGTGAATAGATTTATACCATTCCCAAAGCATGGCCTTAAAGCACCGGCAATCCACAAACGAATCTTTTGCCATCGAATTTTGATCTGAATACCATTAACTTCATTGAAGCCAAATAAACATATTCAAAGACGAAGAAGAAACAAATTCTTAAAATGCAGCTTCAGATGAAGAAATTCTATGACAAATTCGAAACATTGTTGCATGGCAATCAAAGCAAATATTGCTTTGCTTGTTTCTCAGAGCTTAACAAAAATACAATGTGCCCAATGTTTTGTTGCCTCTGACCTGATCTACTCTTTATGCAAGGCACACACACACACACACACAGACTATAAAGCGAACTTGCAGGCAACTGTGTGGGTAAAAACAAAGCAAAGCCAACTGGCTGTGAGTGAGCACGTTCGTGTATCTGAAAGATACACAAAACACTGAGTGCGAGTTGTGGGCACGGATTTTAGATTAGGCAAATGCAGCAAATGTAGCTAATAAAACAATTATGCCATGGAACAGCAGAAGCAGCAGTAAGAGCAACATCAACATCAACGGCAATAGCAACAACAACGGCAACAACAACAGCAACAGCAACAACAACAGTTCAGTTCAGTTTAGTTTAGTTCAGTTCGATGCTTTGTGATGGCCTTTCACTGCCAACAACAGCATCAACATCATCCACATCATCATCATCATCTTCATCATTCTCATCAGTGGCAACAACATTGTTGCAGTTGTTGCAGATGTTGCTTTTGTATGCCATTGTCTGCCTGCCGGCCAGTAACTGTAACTATGCAAAATCTAGGCGCAACTACATGTGCGTGTGTGTGTGTGTGTGTGTGCTCTATGAAAAAGTATGCCAAACAATGGCGCCTCCGATGCCTGGCCACAAGAGCTGCTTCGCGCCCAACCTCACCGACAAATGGATGCGAAATGAAATGCAGGCGGCTCGTAGCCATCAGCTTTTGGCTGCAGCATAAGTTACAGTTCGGACGCAAGCCGAGTGTGCAAGATGCCGCAGACAATGGCGTCGAAACAAAACAAAAGATACAAGCAATATGGGTAATATACTTAGTTGCAAGTGTTGCAAGACCAGCGAATACCTTGTAACCCACTTCAAATATTGTTAAACGCATTACAAACTTTCTGCTATACATTTTATACATTTTGAGGTCAGGTTTAAATCAAAACTAAAAGAGTTCTTTCGTATAAATGTGAATAAGATATTGAAAAATAGAAACTATGCAAAAAGTTGTTAACAAATTCTAGCAGAGGTATGGCAATTATGTAATACTCATTGTGATCGATGGATTAATGTCAAAGAGTCTCCATGGATCGTTTGAGATTTATTTTTCATAGAATTAAATGTTTTGAGTTTTCCAAATTTCGTTTCTAGCTATATTCTTGCTATAAGCAGAAATATTCTTAAATGAAAACAATTTGCTTAAAAGAGAGCTAAAGTTTCTGAAACAAGCTGATAAAGTCTCTGATTAGATTACAATGCAAACCCTTAGAATACCATCAAGTGATTGTTCTATTATAGACACTAGACAAATGGTTAATTTCAAGTATTTAAAATTGCTTTCCGCTTTTGCCGGCGAGGGGAAGAGAAACTCATTCCTCTCATCGAGCCAATTGAGTCATGATAATCTTATTGTGATATCCCCTTCAATTTGCTCAATATAGTTGAACAAACTTGAACACATCTTAATGTATTTTAAGTATAGGGTATAGAAATGTTCGTCGTAATGAAACTTGCTTGCCGCGTTCGTCGTCCAGCGTCTGTCGGCTGTCGTTCGTCGTCAGTCGTTGGTCGTCGCATGTATCTTTTAGATAATCTTCATTTCTCGTTTGTGGCTAATGGCCAGGCACCGGCGGTGGTAGTGGCACTGGCAGTGTGGAACTGAAACTGGCCCAGGCACTCAAGGATATCGCATGGCGTTGCTGCTTGCTGGTTGCTTTATGACCATTGGGGTACGCAGCACTCCACTATCTTTTTACTCTTGGCTCTCTTAAATGGGACACGTTGCGGTTTCCCTCTGCGTTGATGACTAAGTGAGCCGTGAGGCCAGCCAGTGTTGAGTTTTCAAGCCAGTTTGAATGCATTCGGGTACTTGCCTTCTTTTGCGGTTTCACATGCTCGCACACACACACACACACACACACACACACACACACACACACACACACACAGATAAACAGTCATTTCATACTCTTTTACACATACGTGCATATTTAGAGATACTCAAAATGAGATAGAAAGATACATTTGGACTTCCTACCATTTTAGCTGTTTGGTCTGATGGGCGGCACACACGACGACGACGACGACAATGTTGCGCTCAACAGGACGGACAACCCTTCACACTAGCTGAGAACCTTCTCAGACTACAGTCAATTCCAAATGCCGCCATGGCTCCGATTCCAGGCCAGACCAGGCCAGGCCAGTTGAAGCCAGTCGAAGCCGGGCGGCTTCCTGGGCTGGGCTCAAATGAAATGTGTGCCAGCAGGCCGGTCGAGATGGTTTTTATTTTTTATTTATTTTTATTTTTTTTAATTTTTCATTGCTTTGTTTTCATCTTCGCAAAATGTGCATTGAAATTTGAGATATTTGCCTTGGGTATTACTACAAAAGGCTGGGCCTAGGGAGCGGCATAACCCGAACCGGACCATCATCTTACTGTTAAACGCATCTTTCTCTCAACTTTGTCTTCGTTTGGGTTTTCGTTCGGGCTTTTCGTCGCGTGGGCGTCTTTTAAGATTGGCTTTTATTTTGGCATGCCATGAGATCTTTGGCGACGACAACGGCAACAACGATGGCAACATTGGAATGTTGCTGTGCAGCGGCTTTCATAATTTTCATAAATTGGCCTTGTCTCAAAAGTGTGCGGCGACAATGCCAACAAAAAACACTGGTAGCTGTAACTTTTATGTGGGCTCCAAGATAACCCTGATATTATTGTACACTTTTCGTAGAATTTTTTACTTTGATGGGGTTCTAAAGAAAGTTCTACATTGCTTTGATAATTAATAAATGCTTATCAATTTTCCGCAAAATGCATATACATATTTTATGCTAATGATTTTATAATAATAATTACTTTTGAAGTGTAAACGGTCATTGCTAAATTCAAAATATTGTATTTTCAAAAACAAATAATATTTCAATGCATTTCTTGTGAAATATTTGATATAACCAATGTGAAAATATTGCTACTTAATATATACATATCTATCTCCATAAATCATGTGCTATTCATTAAAATTTTGGTGCGCACGTATGAAATAAAATAAATATATATTTAATTAAAATGATAGCGCACAACAGCCACTAATTAAATAAGCAATGTTAATTGAGCCCGACAAAAGTAAGCAAACATAACATATTTGTATTTATATATATATATATATATATATGGGTACATACGAAGACCAACTTGGTTTTATATATCGTGTATTCACTGTGCATTTTAAATATGGCTCAACTTTTGAGTGTGCGCCAATAAACCAATTACAACAATAGCGGAAAACGTATTAACAGACAACAAAAACGAAAAAAAAAAACAAACAAAAAATGTAAAACAATGATAATAACTGAGGGTGACACATGGCAAGGAAATGCAATTAAAAAATATACCTTTTAATTGGACACGGTCGTGATCCCAGCTCCTTTTTCACCTTTCACTCACCTGCCATGGTATTAATTTGTGTTAGCACCAAACAATTGCAATGCAAACATTTCGGAATGCGAGAAAAGTGCACTTATTATTATCATAAATAATATATATATATCGGGCTGATGAATTAAGTCGATATATTCAAGTTTGTAAACGGTAACTTTGGCAAAAATTACTGTTATGTTATTAATGTAATGTTTGTTTTACCTTTCGGTTTTCAAATGCATCAAAATCGGATTGATATAATATTTTTTAAACATTAAACAAGTCCAATAATAATATAAAACTGTACGAAAAGGATATTAATACCTTGCAATAAGAGTATTTAATCTGCGTTTAAGAAATCCAATTTCATTCAGATGCCTTACTTTATTTTATTTTATTTTCTTGTGCAGCGAACGTTTTGCCAATCGTAATTTGACACAATTATTTTTCAAGCGGAGCCTCTTAAATCAAAAATCCGAAAGCTGCATGCGGTGAACAAAATTGATGGTTTTTTGGCATTGGTTGAGTATTGTTTTACCAAAAAGTTCGTCACTAATTTGCAAGCATATGCAAGGAGGAAATTACAAATTCGCCGAATCTGAAGCTTATTGTACGAACAGAGGGTTGAATAATGTAAGCGGGCATCAGGGAAATTGGCTTGACATATTTCAAAGGAAATTATTGATTATAATCTAAATGGAAGCTACGCCCAGGAATACAAAGCACGCTTGCCCTTCTTCAAAACAAAAAACAGAGATTACTTTTTCTAGTGCAAAACAAATTCAAAATCTAGAAGACCCCAGAAGCTATAGTGCTTAAGATCTGAATAGAAAAGAAAACCATTTTCCTGCTTAAGTACACTGCTAGTTACACATTTTAACAACTCAAATGTGTGCTTATTATCCACATCTGAATAGTCAATTCAGTTAGCATTTCGTTTTCTAATACAAAATAAGCTGCAAATTTTCGAGTGCTCATCTCGACTTTTACCAACGACAGATAGCCACTCTGCAAGCCACATATGCAGTGGAATATGAACCCAACCCAAGCCTATTCAAATTTGCCTGTGCCTCACTATCGACGCCGCCCCCCATTTCCAACTTGGACGCCACATTTTACCAGTTGACCCTTTTGGCCTCTTTCCCACATCCTCTGGCCATATGCACAACCACTTTGAGCTGTGGCAAAGCTCGCATCCCATAAAAAAAAAAAAAGAAAAAGCATTACCCAAACATTACATGGTCTCCCAATCACCACCACAACCACCCCTCCCCCAATGCTCATCCTATCCACCTTTTTGGCCGTCCTTCATTTGGCATGCAAATGCGCAGATCGAACTGATAACATCAAGCCAAAATGTGAGGGAAGCATGCGCAGGGGGAAGGCATTGGTTGGTGTTGGTAGCGGTTGGCGGGTGTTGCATAGTTTTTGTTGTAGTTTTTGGTGTGCAAATAACACAATGCCCAGCCAGAGAGCAGACAAGAGCAGCAGCAGCAGCAATGCCAACAAAGTGGCAGACAAACTTTGGCAGAACTTTAGCAGATAGTTGCGCAAATTAAATTGCGCGAACAGTGTGCATGCTGAATTGGGTCATCATCATGATGATGATGAAAGCAAAAAAAATAAGAATAAAATAAAAATAAAAATAAAAATAGGAGAAAACCATACATAATAAAAGCCAATAGGCAAAAAAAGTGTGAACGTGAAACTGTCAAAGGCGCCGTTGCAGCGGCAACAATAATATGATGGCAACTGCAACACTTTCGCTAACAAGCCACTGCAACCTGTACAAGTTGATGCCACGTGGTGATGTCTGCCTGTTTGTCTGTTGGCCCTAAATGTGGCTCGAGGTCGCCAACAATGGCGGCGCGACTCTAAAAGCAACTTTGACTTTTGGGTAATGTGCAAGCTGCAACGAGCAACGTGCAACGTGCAACGTGCGTGCACAAGACGTCATGTGCCACCCACTCAAAATAACCCCACATCCACACAGAGCGCAACGCGTAAAGTTTGGTTATAAAAATGTTAACAACGCTGTCAACGACATGTCGACGAGCGCGACGTGCAGCAGCAGCAACAGCAACTGCAACAACAACAACAATGATCACTGGGCCAAGTAATAAACTCCCAAGTTAGTTGCTGCTGATGGCAACTCCGGCAGCGCTGCATCAGCTATGCAGAGCGAAATACACACACACACACACCACACACATGCATAAAACTGCCATTTTTATGGCAAGTTTTCAAAAATGAATTTTTGATCAACTGCAGCAAAGTTCAAACTCACCAACACACACACACACACACACACAGAGTAGACACATATGTGCCACACACACACACACACACAGGCACAGGCGCAGCTCCCTCTGCGTATTTCTTTGAAACGTGCAACGCAAGACCCGCCACATGCCACTTAAACTTGGACACCGCCTCCTCTTAAATAGCCAAAGAGAAAAGTTCGCAATGAAAACTTAAGAGGCACTTTTACAATTTTTTTTCTATATTTTTGGCATCAAACCATTCAAATAACTTCTTTTTTTCAGGCTGCACAAATTTGAGGGAAACATAGTTAATAACAGAATCTACAAAAGTTGGATACATTTTTTGGGGCGTTATATTGCCATATTTTTGTGATAACTCTTCATTAGTATTTCACTTCAGTTTAGAAATACTGACATTTTGTAATAATTAAGCTATTTTCCACATTTCCATTCACTGTTCGATGCTTGTGCTTACAATAACACTTACAACTCATGTCTTCGATGCACAAGTCCTTCTGCCCATTCGACCTAATCGACTTTATTCAGCTGCCTGATGTCCTATGGTCATTAAGCTTTGAGTACTTTGGCACTTCATAAACTTTTTATTGGCACACAATACATAAAACACACAGAACACCCTCCATTGTCACTTTAATTCATGGATCCCTCTAAAAAGTTAACAACCTCATCTGAATATTGAAGTTCATATCAATCAAATTGCGAATATTCGATATGATTGCCACGAATATTTTGCTCATTGGCTTGCTAGCTCAATTGTGTGTTTACACACACGCTCACACGCACACACACACACACACACACACGTCGCATACTCGCTTACATTTAGAGAGAAGCCACTGACAGCAAGACCCCAAAAACCCATTGGGCCATTATCAAAGCAAAAGGCGTTTTGCCCAAGCTACTCTCACACCTCAGACTCCGTTGGTTGGTCGGTGGTTAATTTTACCATTCGCCTTACGGCTACTGCTGATGCTGCTGCTGCCTGCTGTGGTTTTGTTGCAGCTTCCCTTGTGCCAGCACCGAGCCAAGGCGAGTCGAGTGAGTTGGCAAACCATCAGCTTTGCTTTCTATTACACTTACATGACACATGCGATACACACAGTCAGACAATTGTCGCCCCGCAGTGACCCCGAAAAGCTACAAAAAAAATGTATAGCATAGCTCGGAGGTTGGGTGTGGGGGGGCTGGGTGCTTGGGCGGCCGGAGTGAACGGAGGGGTGGACCAAAAACCGAAACGTTGTAAATTCATAAAATTTGCTGTTTGATGCGTTTTCAAGTAAATTGAGTTCCAACCCTCAACGAAGTGAAATGAAATAAAAACCGCACCACACAGCGACCCAAAAGACGAACCCCAAGCATAAGAAGAGGCAGAGCAGAGGAGAGGAGAGGCGAGGAGAGTTGCGACGGAAGACGAGAGACGTTTTCTGGGAGATGAGACGAGACTCGTCGGCGACGCACGCCGCATGTTAAATGTCATTTTTATAGCGCTTTGATTATATTTTCTATTATCGAAGACATTTTGGCAATACACACTCATACACACACGTACACACGCACACACACACACACACACACACACATTCACAGACTACCCCCAAAAATGTTTGGTGTGGCAAATAACGCCCCAAAAAACCACTTGGCAGAGTCGCTCAGCGGAGCTTAGCACATAAGCCACTGCCACCAGGAGAGGGATAGGGGGGAGAGTGACAGAGAGAGACAGAGAGAGAGAGAGAGAGAGAGAGAGAGAGAATTGATGGCTGGGGATTGAAATGTGAAATCAAATTAAATTAAATAACATAATCATAATAATATGTAATAATAAATGCTAAATTATGTGAGTGAATCCAACACGGCGTATGCATAATTTTCCCTTCGAAATGTAATCGCATTGAGTGATGCGATAGACACACACACACACGCACACACACACACACACACAGAAGCATGTCACATTTTTGCATAACAAATCAATGCTGAAATATTAAAATGCATTTGCCACAAACGACACAACCAGTAAAAGCAGCAGCAGCAGCAACAACAACAACAATAAACAACAAAACAATAAATAACTAAAATTCATGTTTAAATTTCATAGAATCGATGGAGAGGGAAAATAGAGATAGGGAAAATATTTGCATGTCCTAACAGATATTGAGACATTGGACACTTGAAGCAAATGTAAATTGTTGCCTGGCATATTCACGTCATATATGTGTATATATATATGTATATGCCACAAGCTATATATATGTGTGTGTGCATAAATATGTAAGTATGTACATTTGTGCATCAGCTATGGGGAGGCTGGCTTTAATTATCCAAAAGAGAGAGCAAGATGGTGCTAAAGTACGAGTGACAGAAACAAAGGCGTATCAATGTTGCAGCTTGACTCAATTTCACAGTTTAATTTGTCATACTTTTAAATCGAGCTGTGTCTCTGATTATTGTGTGCCGCCTCCCCGAGGCACTCTCTGTACTGGCACTGAAGACGCAGTCTGAAAGCATAACAAAATAACAAAGTGTCTGTGGCCAAAACGTAGAGCTGTAGATTGCTCTATTGGAAGCGATTATTGATTTTTTTTAAACTGTACTAAAAAGCTATCATTTTGTTAAATTCACTGACAACTAGCAGACTAACTACTTTTAACATCAAATATTTATCAACTCACAATGCATCTCGTGTCATATAGCAGAGCGCTGAAATGACTTTTACTAAATTAATAAATTAATTTAATTAAAAACATTTTACAATGTATTGACTGTATTGTGTATTGTATTATGTGAAAGCATCTAATAATATTTGGCAAAGAAGAGTACACTTTGAATTCAATTGCATTAAGCCAAAATGCACTTCAACGCGTTTGCTTGGGCCACTTGACATATAAATACGAAATAAATACTTGAAATATTAATGTAAGTTTCTTATACTCTAAACTTGATTTGATGTCTGCTTTAATTTAACATTAGAATTTATTGCGTTCAATTACAGTGTAAATATAAATCGATTGCGCTTTTTAAGTTGATGCTAAGCAAAATATTTAAATTCCAAATTACTTAGATGAAACTGACTGGTTTGGAGATGGTTTTAAGGGTAGAAAAACTTTCAATATTTGTCATATTTTCACTGGATACAACAATTAGATCAGTGCACATATTTCTGCATTTGTTGAATAACACCAATTCCTTCAAGCCACAATACACAATGTGGGAACACTAAGCAATGAAATCTATTTTGCTTATGTCTCTGTGAATGTTTTCCCATTTTTTTTTTGGTTGGTTCAATATTGCAAGGAGCTGAAGAATAATCCGCTTGGCGCTGGCCGCTTAAATGCAAACAAGTGTAGTTTTATGTAAATACTAATAGATGATTATGTAGTTGAGCAAACAGCAGCAACAATAACAACAATAACAATCGGTCACACATTGTTACATGTAGACAAAGTGCACTCAACCAAGAGCCAAAGCTCGTTTGTAGCGAGCATTTCCCCTGTATTTGTTGTTGGCTCGAGGTCATTATATATCGAGAACAGCAGTTGCCAAAATGTTCCAAAATGCTTTTGTGTGACAGGTTCAGAGGGAGAGAGCAATTTTGGTACGTACAAGATATTGCACGGAGTGCCAGCCAAGGGGGCGGGGTCGCTTGCATTACATGCTTCAATTACAACAGCAGCAGCAACATCAACAACAACAACAACAACAGCAGTAATGACAATGGACGGCAGCAGTGGGTATTGTCGCATTGTGGAAACAAAACATGAAAAAAAACGCAAGCAACAAAAAATATCGCTATTTGTCATGCTGGTTAAGCATCAATTTGCATGATAAACAGATACTCTGTAAACAAAAGCTAAGTTATATAAATATATATATTCATATTGATAAATACATATCTGAATAAAGTAAACATTAAATTGTAATAAATGGAAAAACCTATTTAAATCAAATAAATACATAAATATACAGCAAAGTTTTAGGTCCTCAAATGTATTTCGTTTGGTGTTTTTTTACAATTTAAATTTGTATTTATATTTATTATTTATATATTTAAGAAAAAACAACATTTAAAACAATATAAAGGTTATTATTAAATATATAAATAAAGACATACAAACATAACATTTTTCATTGTACTTTAAAATATTTTTTTATTTATTCGCTCATATTTTTTTTTACCGATTTTCTGTATTCACTTTTCCACCTCTTTTGCCATTTACTCTCCTCACAGGGTATTAAAAAAGTCCCAAAAAAAAAACTTGTAAAGGACATGAAAATAAATGTCATTGACTAAATGACAAATATCTTGACAATTTTTTTGTTATTGTTAACTGCACAAAATCCACACACTGACATATAAATAAAGTTTGTAGATATGCAAATATATGTATGTTGTGTGCATGTGGCTAACTGTACTTGAGTTCATCTGTGTGTGTGTGTGTGTGTGTGTGGGAGAGGACAAACAATCATGTAAAACAATCATAAAGCTAAATAAAAAAAAAACGCATAACAGACAAAGGCAAAAATGTTTCAATATTTTCGAATGTTTGCAAGCATATTTACTCATCAGCCTGTGTGTGCTTAGATGAGTGTGTGCGTGTGTGTGTGTGTGTGTGTGTGTGTGTGTGTGTTTGTATGCGTCCCATTGTAGTTGTCAAATTAGTGACAAACACATAAAACGTCGGGGATTTGGTGGATTCGACTTGAATGCTATTCAAGAATCCTAGACACAAAAGCTGTTTCAGCAGTCAAAGGCAAAATTACAAATGCGGCCAAAAAACCAAAGTCGAACCTAAACTCAAAAGCAGACATAATGACTTTCACTAAACAATGGCAGCCACAATAGACAACTGCAGCTAAAAAGGGTTCTTGACTGGTGATTGACCTATCCGAACAAAAAAAAAAAAAAAGACAGAAAAAATAATAATAATAGGAATAAACTTTTCAGAAATCAACGCGTTTTTTGTATGCGAGTGCACAAATTCCTAATTTTAAGGATAATTGAAATTGAAACTCAAATCCTTGGGGAATATTTTGCTTTTAATGTGGTGACTTTTAATGACTTGGGTTCTTAAGTAGTTCCCTGAGCCCAGCAGCATTTGTGTTTATTGAATTATCGGCAACAAAAAAATAGCTGATTTCGTTAGAATTACATTTTAACAAAATAATACAAATAATTCTGCAGTGATTCGTACACATTCAATTTTAGTACCATTGAAGTATTTATATTTTATTGATTGAATATAGACTAAAAACCGTTCACAATTTAAAAACAAAATAGAAATTTTAAATGCAAGTTACAGATTCAAATCAAAAAATAAATAAATAAAAGGGAGTAAATAAATTTAAAAGGTAAAAGCAGAAAGTTAAACACAATAAAATAAAATAAATTATATAATAAATCTGTGGATATTGCAAGGCTTTTTGTGGAAACCCAGAACAAACTCAATCAAATCAATTAATAATTTGAATGCAATTGAATTGATAATTATAGTAGTATTGGTATTATGCCACAAATTGTGTTGTTTCATGAATAACTCATTTGATTAAAATCCAATAACATTTCACGTAGAATTCGATTACAATATCTCTCTATTTCGCACCCCAAAGTTGGCAATCGTGTTGTACGCCTAAGTTTGAAGGCCCCTCAACTGTTCGGCTTACAAGTTATGCAAATAATTAATGCATACTTACAGGCAAGCAGCCAGGCCAATAACGTTAACCAAAATTACACGAAATGGCCTGCTGGCCCTCAACGTCCTCCAGCAGCGAGTACAATAGCCGGTTCGCTTAAGTATATGGCGGATTAGCATGTACAACATCATTTACTCACCAAAGGGGGGGCGTTGTAAGTTAGTGTTTGACTGAATGGGTGGAGAGAGAGAGAGAAGCCGGAGGAGGAGGAGGAGGAGTTAGACCGGTTCAAAGTTCAGCAGCAGTAGTAAAATGCTACACGCCCCTCACGCCAAATCAGTGATAAAACACAAAGCCAAACAAATGCGACAAACAAATGCGATTAGGATGGGTAAAATTCATTTTTTACGAGACGCACGAAACGAGCAGCAACAGCAGCAGCAGCAGCCAAAGGTCAAAGTGTAGCTACGTTTACGATTACCAGGCGCATTTATTATTCATGTGATGTATATGAAAACATGCAAACTACACTTCGCACTCATCACAAGCACACACACACACACTCGCACACACACTCGCACACACTCAACAATAATAAATACAGTAATGGCTCGTCGAACAAATATAAATTGACACATAGATAAAGTTTCTGGGCGTCGGGAGTCGCCTCCCAGGCAGGCATAATGATGATAATGATGATGTTGTTGTTGTTGTTGTTTGTTGTTGTTGTTGTTGTTATCAGCTATTGAAATGATCTTTCAATATCATGTGTGTATTTTGTTTTCTGAGCTGTGTCCTGCTGTGCTTAGTTGAGGTCAGCTGTCTGCCCTTGTTGCGTCTCAATTTAATTTCTTCGCTGTGACCTTTTCAAAGCCTTCAAAAAATGTATATTTCGAAATTTGCTGTCAACTTCGTCCAGCTCTGCATTAAGTTGGACAGTTTTAGAGACCCTCGCGTCTATTTTAAGTAGTTTTTATTAGTGCATCTTAACAACTTTCAAATTGAACACAGCTGTAAGGCAAGCACTCCCAGCTCCAACATCCTCTAGCAAATTTAAGTAGCTGTTGGAGCTTTGACCTGCGACGATTGTGGACCGTGTAAAAATTGTCTTCTTTTGTATCGATTGCTTATTTGAATCAGACTTTAGGCACAATTTATTATCACAACAGTCGAAATTCATAACATTAATCGGAACGGAAGGTGAATTTAAAATTAACCTTTGCAGGATTTTTTTTTTATTTTACAATCTTATTTAAGGTTTTTTGAGATGTGATTTTGATTTTATTTATTTTTTGGTTCAACATTTTCTTGACACTCAGAAGCCTTTTGTTATCGATGACTTCATAAGTAAAAAATTAAATTAAATCATATCTGTATAAAACTGCACAATTTGAACACATGTTGAATATTTATCGCTGCTGAAGATTACTCATTTCTGGCCCTGATCAACTTAACTGAAAGTGTTCGAATAAATGAGCAAGGGTAAAATGCAGAAGACATTTACCACAAGTTTACCTAATAAATGTTAATTTAAGAATAGCGAATTCTTGCAGGCAATATTATTTGAAATAATGATATACTCATATTATTTTGCATGTACTTAAAAACTGCATTTAAATTATATTTCCCAAGAAATAATATAAATTTCTCGAGAGTATTTTAGAGTATCTTAGTATCTTGAGCACAATGGACTCGGTCAGTTTTGTCTTTAACTGCTTCTTGGAGTGGTTGGGCTTATTGACCTGCCATTTGGAGCCATGGTAAATGACCTAGGATGGTCTGCAATTGCCAGCTAGATTTCACTGCCATCATGCTGCTATTATACACATTGAAGCATGAAGCTTCACATTCATTCCATACCTGCGCACGACCTCGAGCACAAACAATGCCAAGTTGCCTTCAGTTGCAAGACTCCAATTCCGATACCGATTACCAACTTTGCCATTGCAATGGCAGCGGCAACAGCGGCAACAGCGGCAACTGCGGAACAGCAGCAAATTCAGCTCCATAGACAATATTAATGATGCACAATTGTCAAGAACTTTCACTTGGGCCTAGGCCACTTGAAATGTGGCCCGGGCAGGTCTACTCCACGCCCCCTCCCCCTAACGCCCACAACCATTAAACCATTACTGCATTGACCCACTGCGCACTGCTAACCGCAATGACACGCGTCGTTTGTGTATTTGTTGCTGCTGCTGCTGCTGCTGGAAAAACGCAACTGTGGAAAGCTCTGCTTCAGCTCAATTGAGACGCACTCTAATGGCAATAATTATGTGGCTGGCAGCCAAAGTGACGCCGAACTCAACAAAATAAATGAAAGACACAAATAGAGAGCAGGGTTGGGGAGGGGTGGGCTAGGGGGAGGGGGAGGGGGGAGTGGTGGGGCAGCAACATTAAAAAGACAAAAACGATGATTGAGTGTGCGTATTTTGGTTTTCAGTGCAGCCACAGCAATGTGGATGAGGGAGACTGGAGAGTGGGGAGTGGATAGTGGCAAGAATGCGGCTTTCACCACAAAAGATGCTTCCATGGAGAACGTCAAGAACGACGATAATGCACTTGAAGAGGCTGCGGCAACGGCTCATTGTGTCTGTGGCAGTGCCCCACAGCAGCCATAGCAGCCATAGCAGCCATAGCAGCCATGGCACCCACTTCCTGCCCCTTAACTAGACTAAGTTCCAATTATTTGTGCGGTCGATGCTCAGTGGGCGGACAGGAAGCGGGCGTTAGCTTTAAAGCGTCGTTAAAAAGCTGCTGCTGCGTTCCTCGATTGATGGGCGTCTGGGCTTGTGGGCGTGGCTGTCGACGGCAGTTGTGTTTTGCAGGAAATGGCTTTTTTGCTACTATATGCGATGAGCATTTGCGACTGCCCCCAAACCCCACCCCACCCACACACCCACTCCCCCAATCCCTCATTATACCCTGTACCCATTAAATGGCCCATATGTCTGGTTAAAATGCGTGCATGCAACAGGCAGCATGCCACATGCCCCAAATCGGTTTAGTTAAACAGTATTAATTGTGCAAAGACCAAATCGGGTGATCTGTACAACAAAATCAAACTGTATGCAACATTTTCTTATATCAAACGCAAGTGGAGCAGTTTTCTTTCGGAGAAAACAAAACCGTGGAAACTTTCTTTCCGGCGAGTTATGCTTAAGCCAAAATAAACAGTTCCCAAATCTGAGAAACGACTACATCTCGATCTATGTACGGATAATGAGGCATGGACAAATTAATGTTACCTTGCCGCTTTACAGGGTAACTGCAGGTCAAGTACACTTCACAACTTGGCGTTTATTCTCTTTATTTTTTTTGCTGTACTTTGTGTGTGCTCCATTTTGTTGTGCCCATTGTTGTAGTTGTTGTTGTTGCGGTTTTGACTTATGTGCGCGCTTAATTGTTGTTAAGAAGTGAAAATCAACGGCAGCAGCGGCAGCGGCGGCAGCGGCGGCAGCAGCAACAACAATAAGAAAAGGGAAATAAATCCAGCAAAGCCCCTGCTGTCAAGTGGTGGGCGGCAGCCAGAAGAAATGCGACTAAGGGGGGCAAGGGGCGGGGTGTGGTAGGGGGTAGGGGGTAGGGCACTAGCACGGCTGTGCGGTCGATTAATATGACTACCGTCTTGACTTAATTTCATTTTCGTTGCATGCATGCCCGGATTCAGGACTGTGCCAACAGCTGAGAGAGTGAGTGAAAAGCAACGGGAAATGGAGAAGCAGAGGGGTGAATGGTGGGGATTTGGCTTGACTCGGTTTGCTTTGCTTTTGAAAATGGTTGAAGTAACGCGCGCAACTGCAACCGAGCCACAATCATTTGGCCGTTTTTGCATATTTTCGTGCAGTTTGGCAGCTTGATGGTTTCACGCTGGAAACGAAAGCGTCTGCAGTGTGCACAGTGGGCTGGCTCTATTTGTTTTGGTTGGGTGACCAAATAGCATGAGCAAAGATGATAAGGCTGAAAATAGTTAAGGAATACGGAATAATTCATTTACAAAAAAAAACATATAAAATTGCGAATTTTTTAACTGGCTCATTGTCGTCTCGATGTCTAATATTTTATTTAATTAGCGATAAATACATTTTAAAATAAAAACAAGTCAAATTGATCAATTATCAAGTAAAAATTTAAATTAAAAATTGGTGGATTTATATTTTATATTTCGCAATTTCCTCGTATGTGTATGCCACTTTATCATATTTCATTGCATTACTCACGCATTCTTGGACCACGGTGCATGCCTTGGCAGTGGCTGCATTTTTTCGCTGTTGTTGTTGTTGTTGCTATGCAGTATCATCAACGCCTACAAGCATACCAAAAAAAAAAGAAAGAAAACATCTGCAAAAGGCATAGGTGGAAAAAGGAATATAAAAAAAAAACCTAAAAGTATCGTCATGGCCAATGCGACAAGAAGAAGGCAAGGCGATTAAATGCCATGCTACAGGCAGAAAGAGCAAGATAGATAGACTAGGATACGGGCAAAGAGGTGGGCAAAAGCAGCAGCAGTAGTTTCGTAGTTTGACGTAGTTCGTTGGTAGTTAGGCGCCGCTTAGTCACAGCTGTGCCATCTCTCTCCCCCTCTTCCCCTCTCTCTTTCGTGCTCTCGCATTTGCATGCATGCTCACGCTCACATGCATATCAGCTGCATCAGCAGCAGCAACAATGCGGCTCCCCGTTGAAAACTGACGCGCACATTTCTTAATCTTTTTCTTGCGCCTTTTCCTTGCTTGTTTCGCCCCACCCCACCACACACACACACACATGCATATCCATCATGCCTGGCAAGCTCGACCTATGCACCTCGCTCCCTCTCTCTCTCTATTTCTCTCTCTCTCTCTCTGACTGTGCTCTTTGGCCTTATGCTACTGCATTCATGTGCATGCCACGCGCCGCTGCGTCGTCATTGTTGCTTCTACCCGCAGCACAGCTCTATTTGTTGCTGCTGCTGCTGCTGCCGTCGACGCTGAGCTCCACTTGATCTTTGACCCAATTTGTATTGCATTGTTTGAATGGCAATGCAAAATCTCCTTTTCAGCTCAGTTTGCAGTTTAATTTTCTGCTTTGGCGTTGCCATTCGTCTGTTCGCGACTTCAATTTGATTTGATTTAATTCCGCGCACAGAAAAAGCTCTCAAACACACACACACACACTCACGCACACACACAGGCCGAATATAAATTATACAAAAATCAACGCTTGCATTTTTTTCGCCTTCCATTTTCTTCCTCATGTTAAAGTCTTAGGGGAGTTGAGGGTGCAGCAGCAGCAATGCAAATTGCATGTGTGGTTCTCTCTCATTCTGTTATTGTTATTGTTCCTTTTGTTGTTGACATTCGCGCACTGCTTTAATTAATCGCATTAATGTCAGAAACTTATGAGAAAACGAAGCTTTGTCCAAGAACAGGGGACGGAGGGTGATGCACTAAGGGAATAAGCACACACAACAGTGCAAGCACTCAGAACAGTGGAAACACGTCAAAACTTTAAACGCTTTGTTGATCTTCAGTTTTGAGCGCATGCCGCGGATTGTTTTATACTCCCAGCGAATGCATGAGATTTAAAAAAAAAACTGAATGGTATACTGTAGACTTGAAATAATGCACTTCATAAATTATAAATAAGTAAATGGATATAATAAAATAATAGAAAACTGTTGTGTGGAGAATAAACTGAATTACATTTAATGCAATTCCCTTTGAACAATGGATTGTAATGCATTATTATATTATTATACATTATCATTATATAATTTTATACTTATTGCTCCATGAGAGAGCATTTGCTCTGCGTTGAGCTTTAACTCTTTGCTCCTCTGCACTCTTTATTGGCAATGCAAATGTACGCCAATTGGACACACTGCCCGCTCATCCGCTTCCCCTCTCCAACCGTCTCACCAATTGTATTTGTATTGGCAGGGTTGTCAGCTCTCGTAAGCTGGCGATTATGATTTTTGTTTGCCCGACTGGAACGCATGAAAAACAGAAACAAAAAAACAAAAAGAAAACAAGTTGTTGTAAGAAGATGAAATCAAAAGCGATTGTTTATGTGTGTGGTGTGTGTGTGGTGTGTGTGTGGTGTGTGTGTGGGTATGTGTGTGTGTGTGTGTGCATGAAGATATTCCCGCTTTAAATACACAAATGCAGATTAATGCACAGGCACGCAGGCATATTTCTCAATACATGTGCATACTTGCCATACAGAGGTTTGTGTGTGTGTGTGTGCACATAACTAGAACCGTTTACATTTCTATGGCACGATGATTTCAAACACCTTCATTGTCGTCGTTTTTGACGTCGTATCCTCTGCTTCTTCTACTCTGTCTCCCTCTCTGTCTCTCTTGTGCTTGTATGTGTTTGCCTTCTGGTCAGGTGCGTTGCGGGCCGCCGAGTTTGTGAAATTTATGTTATTTGCGGTGGCCGTTTGCATAATTTGCGTGTTTGTATAAATGCATGCTACAGTGTACGCGTGTATGTTTGTGTGTGGGTGGGTGTGCGTGTGTGTGTGCGTGTGGACTGTGGACTGCGAGCTGTTGGTATTTCATTTTCATTTGCACAAAATTTAAAACTTTGCACTACACACGATGAAGCGACACAAAATATCTCCAAAAGCAAAGGGGGAAAATTTATGGGGCATTTTATATAAATATTTTTTGGTAAGCTGTTGTCGAAGCCAGCAATGAGCTGCACTCAATACGGGATATATATATATATATCAAAGTTTATTTATGCGAAAGCTCTAACTGTATGGCTTCAGAATGATATTAAGCATATTTCCATAAAATAATGACATTAAATAATAAATTAATTGCAGAGAATACTTAAGTGACTATATTGAAAGATCATTTCAAAGAATGTATTCCCGTGATCACGTCACAAAAATGAGCGATACTTTGAAAATACCTAACGAGAATTCCCAAAAAGAAAGTAATTAAATGAGGTTAAAATAAATCAATTGAACTTTACAATAAATAAATCCAAGCATTACGATTTAAATACAAAATAATAAACTTTATCACAAACGCAGAGCATATAATAATATTCCAATACAGTTCCTATGAAACGCAATGCAAACTGAATGAAATTCGGTAGAATCCACATGGATTAAAGTTGCTGAAATATGTAAAGCAAAACCAAAAAAAAAAAAACATTGTTTCCATTGCGTAAACTCAACTAAACTTTTGCGACCCGTAAACGTTTTATCTATGCATAATCTGACCTGTGCAAAACAAACTTCATTGGCGGAGGGGAGGGAGGAAAAATATTTCTCTAATTGGGTCAGCAGTTGCATTTTAGTTTAGTTCCGCTCAATTGATACATTTTGTTGTTGTTGTCAGTGTATCATATTGGTTAATTAAATTATTTACGTTGCTCTATTCGGTAGCAAAAAATATATATATATATATATGTACATCTATATATATATGTATATATATGTGAATAATAGCTGTTTGCATAAATGTATTTTAATTAGCGTTTTATATGGCTGCCATTTTCAATTTTTGCATAATGCAACAATTCCAATTAGCATTTGTACGCCTAAAATTTCAATTACAATTTCAACAGCGACTCAACCAAAAAAAAAAGTGTTTGCCAAACACTGAATTATGGTGAAATTTTACTCATTTGTGAAGATTGCATATTGACTTATTCAATTTCTGATATAAATAAGTAAATAAGCAAAATTGTTTAATTTGTAAAATATAAATTTCTCAGTGTTGTACAAATTATTATTTAAAAATTATATTACTTAGCTTTTTTCTTAACTCCAAAATTATTAAAACAGGCAAAATGTTGCATAGTTTTCAGCGGAGCTTTTGGGCGAGTGCATGTGTGTGTGTGTGTGTGTGTGAGTGAGTGTAGATTAAAATGCTTATGCGCAATTGGCAAAATCATTTCATGAAATCGATTTAAATGACAGGTATAAAAGCCAGTTCCTGAATTTGGCAGCGACAATTGACTTAATATAATGTGATATTAATGCAGATAAAAGATTAGCATTTTTTAAACATATCTTAAAAGTGTTGCTGTTGTTAAAAATAATTTCGTACTTGTAGTTTCTACATAAATGTATACATTTTTCGGTAGTGTCCAAATTAAAATAATTCACGTATAAGCGTGGTAAATGTGTGCGTGTGTGTAGAGCATCGAATTTCTATCATGTCATTTGTTGCTCATTTAAATACCGTAATTAAGTGAATGCATGGTATCTATTTATGTGCTGATTTTTGTTGTTGCTGTTGTTGCTGGGCGTAAAAGGCCTCGCGTGCCACACACGCCTCGCTTACCATGGCGGCCCAGGCCCAGGCTACCGGATTTAAGCGCAAACAGTTGCTTATTTTGAAATTTTATTTAGAGCTAATTGTTTCCTGCTGCGCCACCTACCCAGTTACTCCCCGGTCTCCCTCTCTCTCTCTCTCTCTCTCTCTCACTCTCTCTACCGCGCTGTATGGGTCAGCAACAAGAATAGCAACGAAACAGAACAGAACAACAGAAACAAACCACAGCTCACTCACATAAGCCCCCAGCGCGCGCACACACACACACACGCACAAACCTACTCTACTCTCTCCTTCGTTCTCGTTATATCTTTAGGACACACACACACACATTTACACACATGGCAACTTTTTGAAAAGCTTGACCGAAAGCTGCACACACACAGGCAACAACGGTACACCAGTCGTCCGCACTTCGATTGTTTGTTTATTTGCTTGTTTGCCTTCGCCTGTTCACACCGCGTCGCATCGACGCCACGTTGACGCAGACGCTGACGCTGGCGCTGACGTTAACTGTGCGCCCAGGTGGGAAGCTGAGTGGGAAGCGTGTAAAAGTAGCTTAGCTATTTGTAACGGTATGGGTAATCGATGACAAAAATAATATATAAAACAGTATTTTTAAAGTGCAGCTTATTTACTTCTTTTGGGCATGTATGTACACATGTGTGGCATCAAATTAAAAAAAAAAAAAAACGACCAATAATCTTAAAGAAAATCAATGAAAGAAAAGTGCATTATGTTGCTTGTTTAAATTTGAATAAGAGGAAGAGTTCCTGAATATCAATGAGCAGAGTATGTGGCGTAGCAGAAAAAGATTTTCAAATATATACAAATTATTATTTAAGTGAAATCTGAAATAAGATAATTTAATAAATTCTAAAATCAATTAATTAAATGGCAAACAGAAAGCAATTTAAATATTGAATTAGAGCATTTGTTGCAAATCAATTAAATTGAATTACTATTTAACTATTTCAAACAATTGATTACGATTTATTCCCTTTGCTCCACTGTGCCTTCGCATTGCACTCTCGAATAGAACTCAACCGCAGAGTGCTGAGAAGTAAACGATTGGCTTGGCTTGGTTTGGTTTCGTCCAAGCTGCCCATTGTCGACTGCCTTGTCTGCTCACACTCAGAGTTGCCTGCTTTGCCAATTTTCGCACCCTATGACAATTGCAGCTTGTGTTCCTCACTCCTCAGTCTTCTCTCCTTTCACCTTCCTCCACCGCACATACGCACCGTTAACCTTGCCAAACGACCGCAGTGAGCAGCTCTGCTGCAGTTGCAGCTAATGAAAAGCGAGCACTCTCCTCTACTCACTCCCACTCCCACTCCGACTCAGTCTCACTCTGACTCGCTCTCTTCGCTTCAATCGCATTGCGGACCGCAGCGAGGCGTGTTTAAATTTAGTTTTTGTTAATTTTCGTTTGTTTGTTGTCCGCTGCTGTTGTTGCTGCTGCTGCTGCTGCTATCAGCAGCAAGCGCTGATAAGCTCAAAGTTAAAGTCGTCGCGGTCGCTCGTTCAATTTGTAACGAAACATATGTTTGCCTTAAGTGACAGCCGCACTCATGTTGCCCTCTTTCTTTCTTATTTTTTTATCGTTGCTGCTGTTGTTGTTTTATTTGTGTCTCCTTCTCGGCTGATAAGCGTCTCGGGTTGCATTGACTCAGCTGCAACGATGTCCGTTCTGTCCGCTGGCTCACACTTATCGCTACATAACAGTTATGCATGTATGTAACTATGTGTGTACAGTGGTCACTCAGAAGCTCGAACTTTTAGCAATGCTTTCTTTTTACGCACTTTTTTGGATTTCAGAGATTTTACTTTGTGTGCAATGCAGCCATTTGTGAGATGTTGAGTTGTATATTTTTGAATAAATTGTGGTTTGAATATACATTTCAATTTACTGTTACGCATTTAAGATCAAATGCATATTTGTATTTATACTTCAAAAAACAATTTGGATCATTTAAATTGCGCGCCATCAAGCGGCGACGTTACGTATTTGTGACAGAAAGCTGCTTGTATCGTTACAAATTGTATATCGAAAGCACCAGTGTATCGTTGTGCTTGCTGTAACTAGTGGTAGATGGCGCTGCGGACTTTCGCCATCGCTTCGATAGCGGGCGCCACTGTCGCAGCCATATGTACGTGTATTTATAAGCCGCCCTTAACCATATTTTAATTTGAACATATGCAATTTAATTTAATATTTTGTCAATAAGAGTCAAGAGACAATAATGCATTTATATAATATTTTAATTTTTAATTTTGCTTATGGTATATTTCCTGGCTAACCGTTTATTTAACGAAACTAGTGTTGTGAAATATATATGTCTATCGCATACAACAGCTGTTTTTGTTAGGGCTTGCGATAGTCAGATAGGCGCTGCACATACCAAAGCTCTTTTTTTTTTGATTGCCTCTCTCTCGATATCTGTAACTACATTTTTTATTCTCAGTTAGTTTTTTGCCGCGGACGGTTCTGCTTGATGGTTGCTGTTGTGTTTAATGCGCGCGCGTGTTTGTATTTCTAAAAAAAAAGAAACGATACTAATATGAAGTGCACGCAATTGGGTTAATCAACCACGCAATCACACAGAAGTTAACAACAATAAAGCCAAGCGAAATTGTGGAAAAACCGAAGCTAGTCACAACTACTCGGAATGGCGTCGCCAACAGCAGCAGCAACAGCAGCAGCAGCAGAAGCAACTAAAACCACAACAACAACAATTCCCAATGGGAATGCAGACTCGGCAAGCGCTGTTTATGCAGAGCAACTGCAGCAACAGGAGGAGCAGCAGCAACAGCAAGCGGTGCTCAACGGTGAATCGAATTGTGAATTGTCTGCTGTGCCGCATTATGGATTGAAACTGAAATTCGATCATGTTTGGCCAGAGAAACGCAATCAGAATCTGCGGCCATCGATAAAACAATCGCTGCCAATGGTTCCACTTGTTTGCAGGTGAGTTCAATTCGACGTCGACGTCAGCGTCGCAGTCGCAGATGCTGTGTAAATAATTAATTGAGCCACATAATGCGAAATCAATACCAGGCCTAACAATATATATATAAGCTGACTGAACACACAATAACAAAGCTGCCCGTGCGTGTTGCCAAATATAGAGCCAGGTCCTGGCAACACAAACACATATATATATATATATATACGTACATTATATATATGTATATATATATGTACACAAATTCTATACTTTTGTTCGCTTGGCGCCAACTGAACGACATTAATTCGCCTGTGTCAAAGGCTCACAGTTAGTGATGGGAGCGTTGCGTGACACGATTCTTAAACGTGCCAGTTTCTGAATTGAATAATAATTGTATATATTATTATTATGTTTTTATATTTTACTAATTAATGATTCACCTTTAGTGTAATTTGTTTTATAATATTTAAACTTTTCTTCAAATACTGCCAGCCCTAAATTTAATATGGATTACATTTACATACACATTTTGGTCAACTTCAATTGCAACCGAGTACTTTGATAAGAGCCATATGACCAAACGCACTACGAGTACGACGTCATTTTTGGCTTTTGTGGCAGCCCGCTTCAGTTTGAGTGGCGCCACACCCCAAAATGGTCGACCTCTTTCTGTCTGCCCGCATTGGCGCCAAGTTGGGCGGATGTTAGCGTGTCCTGGCCACATTTGAGGCAGCTTAACATGTTTGCAGTTTGTTCGCCTTGGCTTTACACAAACAATCGACACGACGACAGTCACGAATCTTCAGCTGTTCCATTTATGCACTGCCAACGAGGCAATCAGCGCCAAGCGAACTGACCTATCTGGGCGCAAAGGAAAAAAAAAGAAACTTAAATCTGAACATAAACCTAAGCCACCAAAAGTAACAACTCACCCACCCATCCATCCCTTCTCCTTCTCCTTCTTCATGCGGTGCAATGAACTCGCCGACAAACTTGCATTTGGCTCCGAATGTGGGTCAGCATCTTCGACACGTTCCCTTAACTACACATAGAGTAGATAACATCTTATGAAGCATTTATATCTTGAATATTTCATTCACATTGTGTGTTGGCTGTTCTTAAACAAACACTGCCGTTGCTTTATTTACCTTTGAACTGCCACCTGTCTGCAACATTACCAATCTATCTATCTATCTAGATCCACTTAATATATTTCAAATATTTACCATTCGTAATTTTGGTTTTGTAACGCTGACGAGGTTGTATGTATTATACACACTGATAAAATGTTTGGTATTTGTTTTTTTTTTGGGTTTTTTTTTATTTTAATCACTAAACATTTCGGTTGCTAATTGTAGATAGTTGATAACATAGTCATAGTATCATTTTATGCCTTATCTGACAATGTAGTGAAGATTTTTGTTTTACTCTTGTCAGCTGAATTAAATGCGAACGTTAAACTTGTTGTGGGATCTTATTACAATTATTTATAGCTTAATATGAGTAACATGATTTTTAATTGTTTTGAACTACCTGGCTTAGCCTTAGCCCCGGTGATGTCATTTGGCAACAATGTTTGTAATCAAATCAGCTAATTATAAAAGCGTCTGGTCAGTTTTAAGTGAAGACTTCTTGCGTTGAATGGACTAATCATTCCTAGAAACACCAACAGATAAGGCTGCCAATTGCAAGTGTTTTAAGAGGGTATAATAAATGTGTGCAAAAGTACACAGAATAATGCATATCCGCCCACCACATATACATATATATAATCTTGATCAACATCAAAAACCGAGTCAATTTAACCATGTCCGTCTGCAATCCCATATTGGAGTCTATAAAAGCCAGAGAACAAATTTGAAGTAGTTTCACTTTATCGATAACTTCTCATCAATCGCTACAAATCGAATTTCGTTAGCAACGAAAGCCACACCCTAAAATTGAGTATGAATATACCTAATATTTTTGAACAACTGTAGAAATTGAGTGTATAGTCGATTTGATACATTTAACAGCTGAGCTAAGGGTATATCCTAGTCGAAATCTCTCAAATATTCTCAAAGCATTTCCAACCATCTTATCTTGTCAACTGTTCAATTATTATAAATTCGTTTTGATAAAAAAGAAACTAAATAGATTACAAAATGCTTTGGCATATGCGAATGGGCATTGCAAATACTACTATTAGTTAACTAAAGGGTCTATTTATAGCCGTTGACTCCGATAAGCTCTGAGACTGTGACCCAGTTGAAGGAAGACAGCGATTCGCAAATACTGCTGAAAAATTCAGAGCGGACTCGCTTCAGTCATCTCAACAGTTTCCGTTTCCTTTTTGCCATTTGGCCATTTGCACCCAATCATAAATGGCAGCATCTTGGATGATTCTCTGCGATGAAAGCAATGTGTGCACTTTTTTTTAAACCTTATCGTCATCATCTCGGCAGTAAATGAAATGTGTTTGCCAAGCGGCAAGTTGTGCATTTTTATACCCTATGCTGAGGCTATTTGAATTGGGTTACAAAGCGACTTTCATATTTAAGTGCTTGCTCGATACATGACCTGCAATAATAATTACATTTTGCTGTATCACGATACACTTTCCTCGGTTTCAGTTAACAGTTCTTTGCTGTTTTATTCTTGAACTGCATCCTGGGGTGACTTGTCCTCGTCTGAATGGATAGCTGTACACACATTTTTCTTTCCTTTTTATTTTTTCCCCTTTTTCGGCTCCCTTTTATTTTCTTGCCCTCAAATCTTAATGCTCATCCAGGCATTCAGTCTGCACTCCCCTAAAGCACTTTTCCTTATTGTTTTTCTATGCCAGGCATTTCAGTTCTTTGACATTTCTTCGGCTCGTCTCCATAGGGAGTTTCTGGTGCTGGCTGCTGTTTAGTTTTCTTGTTTCTCAACTTGTCGCATTTTGTTTATTTTTGGCTTTGCTTTTTGGGCTCTTTTTTATTTCTGTCTGTAAGACTGAAAAACACCAATTTGAAATGCCTGTGTGCACTACTTGTGTAGGGGGACTTTTGATATTTATGGAATTATATATTTAGTATAGGAAAATCGCAGCTCAATGAGTGATTTATAGAACATAGCTGACGAATGAAATTAATTTAGATGCCGGAGTTAATTAAAAAATAATATTTAATTATGGAAAAAATGTATGGAAATTGTCTTCTAGCTTTTTAAATATTGCTTCAAATAAGAGTTTCAAATGGGGCCTATGCAAATAGCTCAACTAATTTATATTATTAAATGAATCCATTCATAGATCTCGATTATTACTCTCCTCAATTTTGAATTTGTGGGAATACTCGTACATTAGATAAATATTGTTACTAAGCTTGGACATATTTTTTATGAACTTGCAGATCTAAGAAGGAATTTCTATCTTTAATTTTCTGTCCAATTTATATCTCGGTTTCATATTCTTACGCTGCCCATCGCTGACCACACAATTTGTTTGCAATTTGTATCCCGATTTCATTTCTAGATTTCTACTGCTTTGATTGCCATATGCTGTGCACATTTCTTGCTCGAGTCTATTTCTGATTTGAAAATAGGTTTTTAATTGAATTGACGGCCATTCAAGTGCCCCTCCCGATCCGTAATGCAGACAACATTGCAACACGAAGGGTCGACAGCAAAACTTTGTTAGTTGGAAGTGGGAAACGGCAGGTCAACGTGGGTTTTGAGGGCGGAAAGATAAAAAAAAGAAATAGAAACGACGGCAACTGCGAGGCAAATTGCTTGTGGCAAGTAACAAATGAAGTTGGCAATGTTGCCGTTGCACTTTGCCGGCCAACTGATGGGCGGTTGAATGGATGAAGGGAAATTAATTTAATGACGGGCAGCAAACTGGTGTCAGTTCCTCTTGGAATTGACTGCGAACCAATTAAAAGTCTATTTAGATTATTCATTTTAGGACAGACTGAACCAATTATCGCACAATTCTCTGAGGAGTGTTTATTTTTATGCATGGAGTTGGGCAAGAATTTTCGGTTTCCTATTAGTAAATCAATCTCTCAACGTCGTGCAATAAAATGTTTATTTTACGAGTCTTATCGCAATTTGAGCAGCATTTCAAGGAGGATTATTCTAATCATGTTTTTCAACTTTGAATGCATTGCATAATTTGTAGAGCAAGCAACTCGCTAGCAACTGGCAAAGATCTTTGTCGATCATATCCTATAGAATACCCACTATGTATAAATAAATAAAACCTGTTCGAATAGTGTTTTTCGAGGCAGTAGCTGCTAACTTCATAATCAGGAAATATATATTTTGTCAAAATCATATTCGATCCGCCTCCAGTCAAGCAACTAAAAGATCAAGCAATTTATTACAACTTGCTGTTTGTATTGTTTGTGCATTTTGTAATAAACTGATAAAATTACTCTATAAATAGTTCCTCAACTGGGTAAGTCCATAAAAGCAAGAACAAACAATACTAATGGTTATTTATTTGGTTGCACATAATCCAAGAGACGAATATCCAAAAGATCACACAATGAATCGTCATGAGAACATTGTCTGCACGGGTTGCAGCAAGCTGGAATTTACGGGTCTCTGCTATCGCTGTCTGAGCTGCCAGGACTTTAATTTGTGTGCCGAGTGCTATGAGCATGATTTCACCAACGCCGAGCATCCGTTCGATCATCCCGTTAAGTGCGTCTACACGCCAGCCGATGTTGAGTTTTATTTTGGCGGCGAATATCTGAATGATCCGCCGCAGAGCTACAGATGTCCCTACTGCAAGCAGTGGGGCTACAACGAGTCCACGTTTCTCGAGCACATCTCCGCTGAGCATGCGAACGCCAGCACACTGCTCGTGTCCACAATTATCACACTGTTCGAGCAGCAGCAGGCGGTGCGTCTGTTTCTGGAGGACGAGCAGCTGGCGATGTTCGCCTCGACGGCCAAATCTCGAAATGAGCTCATGAATCGCAATGAGGGCTCACTGGACTTGTATCTGGAACCGCTCAATCCTAATGGCAGCTATCAACGCGAACGTCAGGTGACCTTTCGTCAGGTGGACAAACCCGATGCAATCGAAGTGGCTGACAATGTCACCCTGACCACATCCAGCAGCAACGACAACGTGGATAATAACATTTTCATACCGGACGAGATGCGACGTCAGCGGCTTGTCCGTCTCCGTCATAGGGCGCAACAGCAGTTGAACTTTGACCCGTCCATGTCGTCGTCGGATATGATGCACTTTACTGAGCTGTTGCCCACCATCCGAGCGAATCGTCCACGCAATGTTCGCATCATCACCAATCAGGAGCCCAATCCAAGCAGCAATGGTCGCAACATGACTCTCGTTGGCTTCAATGGCGGCGCGGCCAGAACACGCACCCAACGACATCGTCCCGTTCGAATGCAGCTGGAGGGTCGTCCGGCCAGCGCTGGCCGGATGCATGTAGAGCGCCTGAGAGGTGGACCCGGCGCGGGTCTAGCAAATATCACCAATGCGGCTCAACGTCTCTTTGAGCTCAGTGACTTGTCCAATGACATTCACGGCCAGCTTGAGCGTAATATGCGCTCCGGTGCGATCATGTTGAACACCATCGACGAGGAGGAGGTGGTGGAGGAGCAATGCACATCCGATGCCAAGCAGCTGGAGCAGGAAAGTGAACGTTTTCTATGCTATCGCTTTCTGTCCACCGCATCCGTTGTGCCCTGTCCGCCTGAAGAGCAATCCTTCTTCTTGGCCCAGCGTGCCGAGTTCGTTGCCCAGCTGTTTGCCTCGGTGCTCTGCGAGGAGGAGCTGACCAGCATTACGCCGCCGTTGGGCGAGACGAAGAGAGACCCGTCCAAGTTGCGTAAGCGTTCCGCTGGTGCCGGCGACTGGGAGCTGAATGTTAAGCGCACTAAATAATACTAAAACGACACGCATTCCTCGATTTTGGTTCGTTTGGCACAAATTTTATAGTTTCCCTTCCCTTAACCACAGAATCTTTCGGATCTCGCACAGCCTGATGGCGAAACAAATTCACAATTCTTAGTATTAATTGCGCCTTTAATTAAAAACTAACTCACGGATTATATGAAAACGAATCAAATGAAGATCGATTTGATTCGACTCAACTATAACACCGCATTTGCTATGCGAAACATTTCCAATAAATTGAATTTGATGCAGCTCGAGCAACACGGACGGATTCTGCAGTCACATCAAAAATGCACATTATAAAGAGATCAAATATCGATAAGTTGTGTCGGTAACTCGTAGAAACCAAGTAACACCCATGGATTAAGTGCGACATGTCAAAGAAAGACCTTCAATCAGATGTATGTGAATAAAGAATCGTTAAAGCCGCTAAACAGAATTCACTTGTGCTTATAAGAAATTGGACTGATATCGTTTGCTTTTAAAAACTAACAATCGATAAGCTATCGATAACTGTTCAGAAAATACAGTACAAAGCGCATCACGTAGAAGTCTATCTTTCAAAGAACTATTTAGTGTATTCCCAGATTGAAGGCCTCTTCATAAATATATTTGTTTATATTTATCAGAAACTATATCTCAGAATTGATTATAGGAAATAAATATATTTGGTTATATTTATCAGAAACTATATCTCAGAATTGATTATTGGAAATTTCATTGCATTAAACTTTAATAAACTACAGCATTTTTTGAAAAATCTTCATACTCTTGTTGCCAAAGCTAGCTCACCTTATTACTCAGAAAGTGTATTTTTAATGTGAAACTTCGTTCACGAATTGAGCGAATTCTCCAATTTTTTTGATTTTTTGAGTGTACTTACAAGACGGAAGCAACGAAAACCCCACTAATTGAAAGTGTCACCAGAGTCACTGCCACACAATAGCTCTGTGATAAGGGCTAACTAAGAAGTCAACAGCTTTGCCCCTGCTAATGATGTGGATTGTTTTGAATCAGTGCCATCATTCTTAATTCATCATTTCAATTGCAAAGGCATTAAGCAGACAACCAGATGGGTAAGGGTAACTCAAAAGTGGCAAGCAGCAAGCTGATATTGCATTACTTAAATTGAAATTAATTGGATAAATGAAATTGAGTCGCATCTGCGGCTCTCTTATCTCGTCTGTTGCATGAACCGCAAATCCCCTTTGAGTCAATCATGCGTTCCATGCTTGCTCTGCCTACTGAGCCTGGTTGCCCCCCACCTTCCCGCTGTGAGTCTGTGCCTGACAACTTTTTAATGAGTTCTTTAAGCTAGCTGGCTGCAGACTGCGGTTATGCTTAATTTAAATGGATTCACTTAAGCTTTTTTGTTATTATTATTGCTATGTGTACAACACATCCATTAACATTAACTCATATATCCATTAAGTCGTATATGGAATTAACATTTGCAGTGTACACTTGCCTTATTGGTATGCACAACACTTGACCATTAGTCAGCCAATAGGTGTGTATTCAAGTGTCACGCCAATTTGGTAGCACTCGATTGAAGCCGCCGTTGTCTATTAGAGAGAGAGAGGGTTAATTGCCATATACTGGTACAGAGAGAGAGAGAGCATAAATAACGAGGTTCCCAATTCAGAATTGGCTTAAGAATTCAAATGTCGTTTGAGGGATTTTATAAGTGAATTATATAGTAATAATATGCCAACAAAGGTTGCTTCAAAATGATGTTAATTTACATAAATTTCTTCTAACAGTGCACATCTTTTAAGTTCTATTTTTATTACAAAGTAAAGCAACCGATTTATATAGTGATTCCATAAATAACTCTTTTAACTGCTGCGCAGTTGAATTCAGCCTATAATTAGTAATCAAGTTCATAGAACCTGCCAGCTTGATTTCCCATTAAATTTAATTCGGCTCTTAAGGCTTACTCTTCTTACAAACATATACTATGTATATATATACATATACTATATATATAATGTGTATATCGTCAGTAGTCAAACTGGCAACTGGGTTTGGTTTCCGTGCAGCTCACACCTTGGACTTGACTCTGGGCCAACGGCACCACTGAGACACTGACCTTCAAACTGAGACACTGGGTAAAATGTTAAGCTGGCCAAGTGACCATCCCTAAACTCGATATACACACACTTATATATATATATATATATATATATACAGAGCACACAACAACCCCCAAAGTGGCAAGAGAGGCAAACAAAGCAAACCGTTATCCCCAACACATGCCACACATTATCGGGGCCAGGCCAACATTCACGCAGTTGTGACATCATCGTCATTATGAAGTGAATCCCAATCTAATTGCCTCTCGCCCTTGACTGATATCGGTTTCCATTTGCTCTTGCAGATATGCGGCCTACTACTGGAAGGTGTCGCGGGAAGGTCGTCGTGTCTACATGGACTACTATTACATGGAGAATGGTAAGCAGATGTATGGTGTGCCCATTGGTGGCATCGGTGGTGGCAGCATTGGACGTGGCTATGCCGGCGAATTCTGTCGCTTTCAAATGCGTCCCGGCATCTATGAGTACAATGTGGTGCAGGCGAATCAGTTTATTGTCACCATTAAGGATCACAAGGGTTGCACCATCTTTCAGAGCCTGCTCTCCAAGTGCAGGTGAGTTGCTTGTTAAATGAAATTGTCTAATTTGAATGTTAGATTTTAAGTCTACTATTAATTGGCCATACTCGATGCTTTCACATCTACTTTGATGTCACTTGCCACGTGCCACGTTAAAATCACAATTTTATCAGCCCCTTTGATGGTTACACAAACGCATGCATTTATTTATTAATATTTTATTTACGCTAAACGCTTTTCATAAATGTTGATTTCTTTCTTGTTATTCTGAAATCCGTTTTTATTACACGCAACTTGAGGAATTTATATCAACTGTTTTTTTTCGTTTGCTATTTAGAGTATAAAAATTAAAAATAGTTGCTTAATAATATCAGCAATCGAACTGTAAATGATATTTGTTGATTTGAATTTTTTCAACAGCTTTTCGAGTATACATTTAAAACTATAACTTGTATTTTGTGGATTATTTTTTTGTTCTATTGAAAACCTTTTTTTTGTTGGACATTACCCGAAAGTAAAAACAAACTGTTGATGACTCGGACAAATGGCAAATGTATATAACTATTTAGTTTCTTCTACAACTTGTGATAACTAAATCTAACCTAAATCTAAATCTACATCTAAATCTACCCCTACGTGTACAAGTCCAGCTAATTTACTTCAAGTACCTTTTCCATAAGCTGCACAAACCAATTTATATCATAATGGTTCTGGGGATTCATTTATAAGCGGCCTGCGCCAAAATTGAATGCCAATGACAAAGAATTTGATTTATAATTTCACAATATGATATTTTTCTCTCATTTTTGCTGCACCCACCAAATATATAAAACACTCTCGTCAACAACAACAACAATCTCTGTAAACACGTTTTGAATCTGGGAAATGGAAACCATGAACGAACTTTTCTCTATATACATTTTGGGATTGTTTTGCTTTTGGGATTCGATTTGGTTTGCTTTGCTTTTGTGCGCTGATCAACATTCCATTCATAAATGCAAAAAAAAAAACTATCCATCAATATATACATATATATATATAGCACAAAATCAGTCAAGGCAAAGCCCAACAACAACGATGCAGAGGCCGATGAGGCCGAAGCACAGAAATCTAAATGTCAACTGCCCAATTGCAGCAGTCGTTCCAGGCAGCCGCTTAGTGCCTGGCACTCCAACATCGAGGACGCCCGCTGCAGCTATACGGGCTTATATCCACGCTCATGGACCGAATACGATCTGTCGCATTACGGCGTACGTTTGATCTGTCGCCAGATCTCGCCGGTCATTCCACACGACTACAAGGAGTCCAGTCTGCCCTGTGCCGTCTTTGTGTGGTCTGCCCAAAATGTGTGCGATCATGAGCGCAAGGTATCGATTACGTTCACGTTCAAGAACGGCACCGGCAACAAGAAACAGGATGCGGAGGGCAATGCCGAGTCGCAGCTCATTAGCGAGGGCAATGCCAAGGGCGTGGCTATTAGGCAGACAATTGGCGACATGCCCTGCAGTTACAATCTCGCCTGTCGCGTTCTGCCTGAGATTAGCATCACGCGCTGTCCTCAGTTCGATCCGGCTGGCAACGGGGAGCAGCTGTGGATGCAGCTCAAGGAGCACGGACAGCTCAGCGAACAACCCACTGCGGAGAGTCTCAAGAGTGAGTACAATATATATGTATATACATGTATATAAATGAATGAATGGATGTAAATTATAATTTTAAACCAATTCGAAATCATTACCACAGCGAAGGACATCGGTGTCGCCGTCTGCGCACATTTGGCGCTCAAGCCAAAGACCTCGCATGAACTGGAGTTTGTTCTGGCCTGGGATATGCCAAAAATACAGTTTCCACGCAAAATGCAAACGCACACGCGTTACTATACCAAATATTTTGATGATAGCGGCGAGTCGGGTCCCAGGATATGCGAATATGCGCTCAAGCACTATGCCAGCTGGGAGCGACTCATCGATGCCTGGCAGCGTCCCATTCTCAATGATGAGTAGGTCTCAAATTCATTGGTCGCTGTTTAACTAGAGAGTTATAGGATTAGCATTGTGCACATACTTAAATCGCTTTCCTAAATCCTTTCTTCGTCTTCTTCTGTTCATAAGCTTAGAATGATTCCAAAATTGAAGTAACCTCTAAAATCTCTTATTTGCAAGCGACCAGTGAATTTCGTACTGAATTATGATAACTAGTCAGATATAAAATACAATTTGCATTCACAGCGGCTTGCCCGATTGGTATAAATGTGCCATATTTAATCAGCTGTACTTCATCTCGGACGGCGGCACATTGTGGCTCAAGTGCGACACGTCGCTGGGCAAACCGTTGGCTTTTGATGATCCGCGTTTGGCATATGGTCGCTTTGGCTATCTGGAGGGTCATGAATATCGCATGTATAATACATACGATGTGCATTTCTATGCATCGCCTGCTTTGGCCCATCTCTGGCCCAACTTGCAAGTGAGTTTGCAGTATGACTTCAAGGATGCGATTGCCGCTGAGCTCAGTGATACACGCAAAATGCTGTACGATGGCAAGGTGATGCCGCGCAAAGTCAAGAACTGTGTGCCCCACGATCTCGGTGATCCCGACGAAGGCAAGTTGCCAAGCGTAATATTCTTCTATCTGTTTATTATAATTATTATTATAACCATCTTATAGAACCGTTCACGCTTATCAACTGCTATAACATACACGATGTGAACGAGTGGAAGGATCTCAATACCAAGTTTGTGCTGCAGGTCTATAGGGACTACTATGTGCTTAACGAACTGGCCCAGGCCCAGGCCGATAATGCCAGCAAGTTCAGTTCCATTGAGTTTATCGACAAGGAGAGTTTGTATGAGCTTTACACGCAGGACAACAAGCGCAAGAACTCAGCGGATGAAAAGCAGCGTAAGCAACTTAAAAGCCTAATAGTACTAACTATATCTAATATCTAATGAATTATTTTTAATAAACTTGCAGAGAATCGAAAGTCTGCTTCGATGTACATCAATGAGACAAATGGCAAGGTATATCTCATGGATGCTATGAGCTATCTGAAGGCAATGTACGGCGCCTGTAAGGCCATTATGGAACGCACCATTGAGTATGACAAGGATAACGATGGACTCATTGAGAACACCAAAATGCCGGATCAGACTTACGACTCTTGGGTCATGGATGGGCCAAGTGCGTATTGTGCTGGCCTCTGGCTGGCTGCGCTGCAAACCATGTCTGTAATGGCAACGCTTCTGGATCAGCCCAACGATTGCCTGCGCTACCAGGACATCTTGGAGAGGGGCAAAAATTCGCTCGAGGAGAAGCTCTGGAATGGCAGCTATTATCGCTTCGATCAATCGCATAATCATCGCGATACAATTATGGCCGATCAGCTGTGTGGCCATTGGTACTTAAAGTCCTGCGGCTTTGACTATGAAATCTATCCCAAAGAGAATGTACGCACCGCTCTAAAACGCATATACGACAACAATGTGATGGGATTTCATGAGGGTAACATTGGAGCAGCCAATGGCTTCATAGCGAATGCCAACGAGCCATCAAAGCCGGGCCATGTGGACAACAGCAACATCCAGGCCGAGGAGGTGTGGCCGGGCGTTGTGTACGCATTGGCTGCCACCATGATACAGGAGGGCATGTTCGAGGAGGCCTTCCAGACGGCGGGCGGCATGTACAAGACAATTTCAGAGCGGATCGGTATGAATTTTGAAACCCCAGAGGCTCTATATGGCGAGAAACGTTATCGATCCATTGGCTACATGCGACCTTTGAGCATTTGGTCCATGCAGGTGGCCTGGGAGCGACGCAGGGCGCTACGCGACTAAATTGCACAGTACAATCTACAATCTATAACTAGTTGATTTACCTACCTATACACTACCGCTACCAACCAAAGATAATTCTAAGTTGTCACAAAGAAGTTCTTAGCTTTTAGTTTTTGTGGTCGCAACTTTATCGAGCTTATTTGGCGATTCTGAGAACGCCCAATTCATTAAATGGTATTGATATGTTTAAGCAAAAGCTTTATATTTATGTATTTCTAAACTATGTTCAACCAGGTTGCCTGTTCTCAATGTCTTCTCTAGCTACTAAGTCTAAGTCAAGCAGTCACAAATCAAAAGATGGGCACTTGCTAGCCGCTTGGCTCTGTTTCAAGTACAATTATTGAATGGTATTCATAAAGATAGCACAAAACGTATTTAACTGTTAGCTAATCATGTTGTTTAAATTTACTCACGCATTATAATGTTTCACTAACTATATATATATAAATATTAATGTGTATTTATGTCTTCAAAATAAGTTATTCAAATACTTAAAAAGTTGCTGTCCAAATAAATTGCGTGGAAAAACCAATATACAAATATGGAAAACCAAACCAGCTCCTGCTTTCCGAAACATTACTGCTTTTATCAACAAAATATAGAAAATGAAAACAAAATATATATATATATATATATATAAATCAGTCGCTATATTATATTCTGATCTAGCAGTGATTCTAGCTGCTCAACTGCTGTTTATCTGATGCCGGCAGTGGTGCTTCACGAGAATGGCTCCATTGTTGCAGGAACTTTTCATACTCGCGCAAGCTGCGACATAGAATGACCAGTGACGAGGGTCTGCAACCAAGTGAAGCTAGCTCTTCCATGCGCTCCTGTGTGGTCTTTAGGCTATGGCATAAAATGCGCGGCACCTGTGCAATTTCAAAGCGCGTGAATTTGGCCTCATTAAGCAAATAGTCCAACACTTCCTTGATCTGAAAGGAATATAAGCTTTAAAATATATTTTTAAATTAAATATGTATTCTCTTGGACCTTTGTCACGCGTACTGTATGCACTTGCGGATGCCTGTCCATAATCGCCTTGGCTTCAGTAACACTAAAGCCCAAACGATGCGCAACATATTCTACAACTGAGGAGAACTCGCCCAACACTTGCAACTCGTCCAGGGAAAGCTTCAAAGAACTGCGAATGTTCAGTTTTTACCTGAAGTTCCTACAAACAATTATACTCACCGCTGTAGGATTGGTTCCGGACAGCGCACCATCCAAGGCATTATTTTATCCTTCTTGGCCCGCTGGGCACGCTCCAAGCGCAGCTCAACCGATTTGGGTGTATAGCGAAAGGCCCATAGATCTTTCAGTATGTTGATGGGCGACACATTGTAATGAATCATATGATGCAAGTTCTTCTCGAACATTTCATACGGCATTTCCAGTATGAACAGTCGTTTCGACAGATATTTGGTTACAATCTCCGGTTTAACTTCCAGCGTCTCGCTGATGTAGTAGACGCGATTCTTTTGTTCAATTTCGTTTGTTTCCGCATTTAGGGCGCTCACCAGCTTGCGGAGGCGTGGCACCGTTAATCGCAGAAAGGGCACAAAGTGGTTGATATCACGCATATGCATTGTCTTGATTAGACTCAGTTTGAGCTCCAGCCGCTCTAGAAACAATAATGCATTCAGTTTAGACTTCAGAATTAAGGCAAGTTACTATTTACTCTGATCCAAGGCCAGCAGCCAGGGATATTCCAAAAAGCTATGCTTGTTTACGCCCTCCAGTTGAAGCGTGTCCAGCGTATGTATCAAACTGCGATTACGATAGCTGCGATGCACTTGCTCATCGTTCACAATGCGCTGCACTTCGTCACCTGTTAGCCGGAAACGTTCGCGTAGCTCTGAAATTAATACGGCAATCGGGCTGCCAGTTTCGAGCTCCGTACGATACGGCACATATTCATTGTCAGCCTCGCTGGTAGTGCCTAGGATCGCATGACTGCTAATCCTGGCCGTAGTTGCAAGAGCCGGGTTCGTCTTCGATCTCCCGTGGCCATCGTATTCGTATTGTGTAAACAGCGGCCGACGTGCAGTTGCCGTTGTTTTTGCGAGTATAGGTGTTGCCGTATGTAGCTGCAGTTTTAGACCACATTCCAAGCTGCGCGCCAGATTGCGCAACATATTAGAGTGTTTTGCTGTGTTGTGTATTTGTTGTAATTAGTTGACTAAAGTGTTATAAACAATTTGTACGCGCTGAAAAAAATACGCAGAACAGCTGTGTAATGCACAGTGTTGCCACTGAGACTGCGATCTGGCAAGGTACGGCAGAGGGACTAGCAATAAGTCAACGATATTACCGAGTATATCGATATCGATAATTTAACATCACAAACTGGCATATATCAGCGCGCAATTGAATCGGCAAAAATTGCATGAAGTATTCGGTGCATATTTTGTGGGTGGCATGGGAAAACATTCAGTCAATGCCCATGCAGTTTTTATTTATAAATATCATAAATGGGTGCCAATATCATAAAACACGAACTGCAGCCGAGATGTGGAAGCATCTGCTCTCATTTGAATTTGAATTGAGTAAACTTCGATAATACATCCTTGTAATTTTATTAAGTTCCACTTAAAATATTTTGATTATTTTCGTATTTGACTTTATTGAAAAAAATACTGTTTTCAAACACTGTTTTCTGACCAACTAACTGTTACAAACAAGTTGAGACATTTACATAACTCATGAAATATGTATCACAATAATTCCATTATCCTTCAAATGGACCAAAGTAAACAAAAACAATTGGAAAATCTAAAGTAAAAGCAATTTGAAACAAATATTGAAAGCAAATCATTTACTCCACATCAATATCCTTGGTGACGCGGCCCACCCAGTAGACAAAGCCAGTTTGCACCACAGTAGCCATGAACTTGACATTGCCCTTGTAACCCGCTGGTGGAGTCCAGGCAAAGGTGACACCGCTCAGTGGGCTGCCCTTGACTGCCTTCAAGTGGGTCAGGGAATCCTAAAATGATATGATCTCATTATTAGTTTTGAAATCAATAGTGTTTTGCCCTCTTAAGCTTGCCTGTTTTCCCGAGCAGTCCAATGTCTGGGAGTGCGCAGCGTCGACAACCTGGAATTGTCCAACCACACGATTTTGACCATCGCGAGCCTGAATCAAGAAGCCCAAGAACTCAGCGCCTCCCAAAGTCAACGTCAGCTGCTGGTCACCGCGCACATGTGATGGGCCAGAGAAGCTGTATGGTGGCTTGCTGGTCTGCAGCTCAGCTCCATGCTGCGGCGTCAGATCGCGACAGGCAGCCTTTGGAGCACCTTCGGAGTAGGCATTAACGCTCACAGCCAAACAGGCGGCAATCAAAAGCAAACGGAACATCGTTTCTGGAATATTGAAAAATATAAATATAAAATGATGTTAATAATGTAATATTGAAATATATATTCAAAGGACTGGTTTTCATTGATTAGAAATTATGTAATGCACAGTCTGAAATGCTTTGAAAATGAGTTAGACAAATTAAAAATATGTTCTTTAAAAGTTATACTTTAATAATTCCCAGTTAAGCAGTCAAACTAAAAAAATAATACGATTATTTTTGTTTACTCTTTTTTATATAAAACTTATTGACTTATTGAAAAGCAGCACGAGTCCTTAGAAGAATATCTTTTGATTTAACAAATGTTTTCCAAATGCATCCACTTTTTCTTTGTTCTTTGTTTTGATCTCTCTATCGACAATCTATATTGTCCTAGTTTTAAATCCTTCTTGCAATTAATCTTTCAATTAAAATGTTTTTAGTTTGTTTATTTTTATATAATTATGCAGATAATTGCAAATACAAGTTTTGACTAATTAAGCAATTAACATTTGCACTGAAGTGCGACTTTTTCAAATGTTGTGGTTTTTTTCAATGAATTAACCTTGGCAAGCTTGATTTTGTTGCCGAGTTGTTGGCTACTAGTAGTTTTTTTTTTTTAACTTTATATCTACATATTGCATTTTAAATTTATGTGTGGATTCAAAACCAGAACCCGCCTATTCGATTTGTCAACGATTGCTTGCCTATGCAGTTTGTACAGCTGGCGTTTGGCCTTGAATAATTTGACCCGCTCCCAAATGATATTTTAAAGCCGGTAACAAAAGAAGCACTTTAAGTCCGTGCAAGGCTCAAATCAAGTTTAAGAATTAAGGCACGTGTTGTTCATAAGCCCTTGGAAGAAGCATAAGTATAAAAAGATACCACATATGTTGATATAATAATCATTTTGGCCAGGTTTGGCTTTAGAAAAAAATCAAATAACTGGTTTATGGACCTATTCGAAATTCGAATAAAAAACAAACCAGTTTCCAGTACATTTATTTCACTGATCGGTGAACTGGGTTTGGGACAACAAATCATATTGTTTGTTGCGCTAATAGTTGAACATGCAAAACGTGAGGGGGAAATGTTTCAATTGCGCATAACATTTCCTGTAAGCGTTTGAACCAAAGTATGATCGCTTCAAGTTCAAGGCAACGAGGTAGTTTCATGTTTGACGCTTCAACAATTCAGCCTCTGACTGACCTACGATCCTATTGAAAGCAATCAATTCACACGCCGACGCAGTCGAGCATTTAAGACCTTGTCGATGCCTAAAGAAATATACAAAAAATGTGCCAAGCCAGTTTGGCGCTGTACTTTACCACACTCTGTGCCATACCTCATTTCTGAGTATCTTTTTTTCTTCTTATACACATGTACCTGTACAAATATATTAACATATATCTTGCTATATGTTAAAGTTCAGCATTGGACGAGTTGTCGTCAGCGTTTTGTCTAGCAACATTAATTTGTTGTCTTTTTCTTGTTTTTGGTGCTTGATTATTTACAATAGTATTTCTGTGCCTTTGTCAAACCGGTTGCTTTATTTATTTAAAAATAAAAACTCATTGGTTCCACCTACATATGTATATGTATTGTCTTTTCCCAAAACCTCAATTGTCGGATTTTGTAATGTATAATAAAAAAAAAAAAAAATATACAAAAATTATGCTATTCATTGAAGCTTGAAACACGCTTTTCAGTTCATCATCTTTAGATATGAAAATCGAATAACCATTGTTTAATGTCACGCAATTTATAAATGTGAAAAACTGGCAAAACAATGAGATTATTAATTACAGAAATATTACAAGAGAATGCAAAAACAGAAAATGAAAAGGCTTTGAATACTTTTAACTGGCAGCTATCTTAGGGGTCAGCTTTTAAAACAAGTTAGTTTCATTAGTTATTCCAATCAGTTTTAGTATCCTTAGTTTTTTATTGAATTATTATTTTATTTTTATGGCACTGCACATTGGTTAAGTAATGTCGGTTAATCCGTTACCTACCGTATAAAAACAAGGAAACAACACGGCACAAACGAAAAACTTGAAATGAGCTGAAAATTCTACAACAGCTGCCTATTTATACAAAAATCAATATAAAGCTAGCTGCAAGCCGGTCCACATAAACTTTAATTAACAATAGTGGCTTTATACAAAATCAACAACACATTTAAAGACCGGTCAAAGCTGAGCTTTGTCCAAAAGCTAGTCTCAAAGAGCGCCAAATTGGCAAGCTCAAAGCTTCGTCGTTTGAATGGTTTAAGGAATACTAACTTGTTTATGTTAGAGTATATATCTATGACAGTCATATCCAATAGATCAAATGCTAAACGCTGACTAATGGCTCTGCTCGAAAAAAAATAATGCCAAGCAATTAGCAACAATATAAATTCAATATTGTTGCTTACTTAGTAGCAAAAATAATAAATAAATGTCACGAATTTCAATTGGAAAGATCAATAGAAAATTGTGCCTAACTTGTAAAGCTGAGGCAGCTTGAAAGTAGATGAAATCTCTGTTTATTTATTAATAGTTAGTTAAAAGCATAATGTTTTTAGTAGTCCTAAGCTGAGCTGGATCTCAATACAGTCGAACTTCCGTAAACAATGAAGCTGTTCTAATATGCATATTGATTTCAAGTACACAGTTGGTTTGTGTATATCTTGGGAACTCGCAAAAGTTTAGAATAAAAACAGAATTAATTAATAGAGGTAGGTCGAGCACTCGAAGAGATGAGGATCTACCTATACATACATATATACGAGTATGTTAATCTTTACGTGTATTAGAAAGTTTAATTGAGAATGGAAAATAGAAGAGTTTGCCCCACTCTAAAATGACTGCTTGTTTTAAATAAAAGTGGAAAAATCAGTCATTACAGTAGAAGTGATTTTCTCATCCTTTGAAAATGCATTCGGAAATGATTCGGTAATCGGCAATCTCATTGTGTCTACCCTGCCACTAGAGTTGCCTTAAGATTCCATTCATCTGTCATTTCAACAATATAGCAAGCAAAATCTTCTCTTTGCAAATTTGAAAGTGAGCTGTTTTTATTAATCCTATAAAATGGGAGCGGAGCAATCCGCTTTCTTGGCTTGCACAGAAACGGGCAAGCACGAGGAGCCTGTCAGGATGCCCAATTCGGAAAAGTTTTTTCAACTCTATTTCGAAAAAATGCCAGACCCGCACACTGGACCCGTAACAGAGGCGCTGCTGTATTTAATTAGCCATATGCAGCAGCAGACTTTGGGTACGTTGTTTGACTACAGAATATATCAAATCAGCGCTAATTAAATTCAAATATAGAAGAAAAAGAGAAGTATTCAGGATACGAACACGTTGAGTTTGACGATGGAGAGCTGGATATTGATATGGTGTCCGAGGAAGAGATTGCTGTTGATCCCTTGTCTGACACAGATATAAGCATTGAATCCAGTTCTACTTTATATAATCTATATAATGAGGATAGCGACTTTGAGATTATTCCATTGGAGTTTGTTGACTTGCAGCCGATAGAATATCCCAATACAGAAGATCTCGAAATTGAATGGGAACAAGACTTTGTCATTAAAGTTGCCGACTTAAGCGAGGAATAAATGGGGATATTTAAGGTAGTCAAATAAATCGGTTAATATAATTTTACATAAACTAAAACTTTATGTACACGAATTGGTTGAAAAATGCCTACTTAAAATTAACTTTCTTCAATCGAAGGGATTTAATTGGCCGCACAATGCCTCGGCGTTCCTCGCGATGCCTTTTGAGCTCCGCCTCCCGCTTCTTGGCCATGTGCTGCGATTTCTTTTCCTTGTTCACCTCGAATGTCATCTGTCTATTGCCCAAGGAGCGACCAACGTTCGTCACTTGTCCTTCCAGGCTGGACACGATGCGCACGCGATCTTGCAGGCTGACCTGCTTTAATCGCCGCTGCAGCTCGCTGTTGCCCTGGTGTTTGTCCAGAGGTGTTAACTTGAATTGAGAACCATTTGTGGACGGCTTTAAGGCGTTGCCATTTGTTAGTGGTGCTGCATAATCATCGGGTCCATCTGGTTCCTCTTCCTCGTGTTCATTTTTCTGCTTCTCCTCCTCGTCTTCTTCTTCGTCACGCTGTTTTTTGACCTGTTTGTATGCTTGTTTCATGTCTTTGATATACTCGCGCCTATCCTCATCATCCGAGGAAGCTTCATCCCCGCTGCTCTCCTCCCCATCGCTCTTCTCAAAGCCAAACAGATCCTCATCGTTGTCGCTGTCCTCACGGGCTTGTGCCTCCTCCGCATGCAGCTCGGCGACGCGTGCAACTTCTACACGCTGTTTTACCTCCTTGGCCTTAGACTTATCCAGGCGATTGAGCACTGGCGCCAGCAGACGATACTCCTCGGCCGACTTGTTGACGGCAAAATCACTGTTCTCGAACATGGCCTTGAAGCGCGTATCTTGCAGCAAGCTGGGCATTTGGCGATGTTTGGCACTATTCGACGGATTCACCTGCTCATCCATAATCTTAAGTGCCAGCTCCTTGTTGACCTTGGGCAGCTTGGATTCAATTTGCAAACGCGACTTGCGTTCGCTTTCGATTTCCTGCCTAATCTTCTCCTTACGGAAGCGGTCAAAGGCAAATGGTTCTACAATAGCCTTTGCCTTGTTGTACAATCGCACATCCATGAAATAGCTGTCGAGGATAGGCATATTTAAGAAAAGTGTGGGTTACAGTTAAAGTTATAAACTTACCCATGCATATAGCCCCTGAGCAAACTGGAGCCTATTAGATGCTCCATTCCCAGTTCGGCGAGCTCCTTTTGTGTGATGAACTGATAGTCATCGTAGACATTCTCCACCACCTCCGACTCAATTTCCTCGGTGAGATTATCGAGGAAAGAGCACCAGCGAGGCGCTGGTCCCATTGCTGGCACATAGTATGTCAACATTTTCACATCCTCCTGCGCCAGAAAGAACATTCCCGTGTCGGGTATGGTGCAGAAGTCATTAAACGAACTGGACGACTCCACATAGGCGATTTGTTTGCCCGTTTGTTCGTCCCACAACTTGAGAGTCGCCTCATCCAAGCTGTAGACGGCATTCTGAGCTGGATTGAAAGACAGCCGCTTGATGGGCAGCTTATTTAAATGATTCTTAATCAGCAGCGGCTGTCGAGCACGTATATCATACAGCAGCACATGTCCAGAGGCGGTGCCAACGCCCATTTGCAATCCATTGCGAAATTTGAGCGCCGTAACCGAGGGAAACTCTTTGATGCCCGGCAGTTTGATAGCCACATCCAAAGTGGCGCAACGTTGTTTGCTACGTGGATCCCAGGCCTCGACAGTTCCCTCTTTGGTGCCAACAGCCAGCAGATGATGCTCTGGATTCACCTCGCAAGCATTCAAGGAGCTGGCATCTGATTCAAAGGGCTGCAAAAACTGCCCACGCTCAAGATTCAATCGATAAATATCCTAATTAATTAGTAGACAATTTGTTAATTAAATTCTAAAAGAGATTTGTGTTCTTACTCACCCTGCCCACGCCAACGATGAACATATCACAGCTGGCTTTATGAAACTTCATGTCGCGCCCAAAGCGCGGAATGCGCAGCCTGTAGTGCCGGCCATGTGCAGCATGGATTTCCACATAGCGATCGCATTGCAGAAACACCATTTTGGTGTAGTCATCGCTGATCACCTCAAATGTGGTCACTTCCGAGTCAAAGCAGCGCTCAAATTTTATGGATAAATTTGACACCTCAAAGCATTTGACCCGCGGCTTATACGTGCCTGTGGCGAGTATATATTGATTGTCTGGACTCAAGCGTATGCTAGTGCACACGCCGGGCATATCAAAGTCCTGAATCAGCTCGATCTGTCGGCGGGAATCCACCTTCTTCATCAGCTGTGAGCGCTTTCGGCGATCGGTGAGCCACTTTAAAGAATTAGCAGTTATTAGACGCTGTTACCGGTAGATATATACATTTACTTACATCTGGCACCGATTTGCCGGCGCTTAAGTTGTAGATTTTCACATCGTTTACTTCGTTGACAAACATTACTGCATTTTAATAGTAATAATCGGGCATAAACAACAAATAGAACACGTGCGGCTCAATAGTGCTAGGCAACTGAATAATTGCGCAATTTTACAACACTAAGAGCACTGCTCCTACAGCTGTTAATTTGATTACCATTTATTCTGTGCATCAGTCTGGCAACACCAGACCAACTCGTCACCAGCGATTTGCAAACAAGAAAACGCAAAAGAAATTTGCTGCTTGGTGCATCTGGTTTTTCATATTTAATTAAAGTTCTATATATTGGTGTTCCATTTATTTATGCTTGTGCTGCACTTGAATTAGGTGCCCCACTGTGTGCCATTATCGACTGTGCGTAATTGCAAATATAAACAAATACACAAGTGATACACACACACAAGCCCATATTACACCCCTCCAGCCCTGTGCTCCGTTCTGGAATCCAAAATACAAAAAGAAAAAAAAACGGTGAGTAATATGTTACTTGATTGCTACTAAGCCAATTATTAGGCTGCAGTTTTTTTTTGCGTTGCTTAGAGTTCAAAATATGCTTGTCGTGAGAATATAGGAAAAAGCGAGAAGCGTGGGAGGAGGGGCAAGTCTGAATATCCCGTTATGATAACTTTCCCTTGTACCACAGAAAGTACTCGCTGTAATGCAGTTGTTGTTATTATTGTTGTAGGGCAACTCTCCTCTCTCTCTTGCTCTCGTGCATTTGTAATTGATATGTCTTGGTCTACTCCCCTTAATTGTTGTTGTTGTTGTTGGTATTTTGCTCTGGCGCGCCTTGTGTTAATTTATAAAATAACGTTGCGCTAGCATGCCACAGGGAATATTCACAAATAAATACACACACTCGCAAAAAAGAACTCACCTTAATGTATTTAATAATTTTTTGCGATAAATATAACACTCATTAACGCCATATTCTATGCACAGCTGACATTTTAAGCAGCAGCTTACAGTTATTATCGTTGTTTCTGTTTCTGATGCAAAACATCGAAGTTTCAATTTCCTAAGCGCAACACCCGCTATCGTTCATTGTCTTGCGATTGACTGATAAGCAGTTAGCCTTAATCTACATACAATATTTCAAATATATATAGTAAATATATGCACTTGAGGCGACTTTAATAGTAATATTCTGTTCTTTACTCGATAATACTAATAATACTATAATTTTTAGCTAATAAATTATTATTTTTAGTGTGAGCAAGATGCCTTTTAGAGTCAATAATAAACAGTAAAAAAAACCGAGTAAACGCAGACTTGTTTATATATATATATTTATTAACTATTTCTCGTCACACGCCCCACATGATATTCGTATTTATCAGATGATGTTTGTGAGAAGTAGTTTAAACTAAATTCTCACACACAATATTTATTTTGTTTACCTTTCCGAATTTAGGTACACTCTTAATTATTCTCAATTAAATTCTCTTATGTTGAATTAGGCATCTTTGTATTTGACTCCAATTGTGGTAGCGCAGCAATTTGGTCCAGTTTTTATAATTTCGGTGTATTAAAAGTGCCAGTAATTTGATATGCACGCGTCAAGTACTGCGTTGCCACTACATGCTTTCAGAAGAGGGGGTTTGGAAGCACAAAAGCCAGACAACAACTTTTTATATATAAATGCTCGGTTTTAGCTCAGACAACAAACAAACCGCGGACGGCTGTTTAAACATGAAGCACAAGCCTGGCAAATGGGAACAGCCAGAAGAGGCATCCAGAAGCAAGCGGCGCTGGAACTTATTAATGCAGCGCTACAATCGATTGATAAGCACAGGTCGCAACACATACTGAAGTTGCACTTTTGAATTATTTGGTGGAACATTTCGTTAGCCTTCTGGAGTAACTCGCAAAATTAATATTACAGTGCCAAAAATGCAAAGCATTGTTAACAAGCTGTACGAACACATCGATTGTTTGGTAGAAAAATGTGGGAATGACCAAAGAAACCGACGATTATTCGAAATATATTTGATGAATGTTTTTATATCGTTTACAGATCCCAATATGACTGCAGCGCCCTATAACTACAACTATATATTTAAGTACATCATCATTGGTGATATGGGCGTAGGCAAATCCTGTCTGCTGCATCAGTTTACGGAGAAGAAATGTGAGTAACTAACAATTGCAGTGTACACAATTCTCTCAACTTTGTATGCCCACAGTCATGGCCAACTGTCCGCATACAATTGGCGTGGAGTTTGGCACACGCATCATTGAGGTTGACGACAAGAAAATTAAGCTGCAAATTTGGGATACGGCCGGTCAGGAGCGTTTTCGAGCCGTAACACGATCGTATTATCGTGGTGCTGCTGGAGCATTGATGGTTTACGATATAACCAGGCGGTAGGTCATTTGAAGTCACATGAACTAGACTAAAAATATATAAATACTAATAATTATTTCAACAATCTGTGCAGCTCCACATATAATCATTTGAGCAGCTGGCTCACCGATACACGGAATCTCACAAATCCCAGCACTGTGATCTTTTTAATTGGCAATAAATCCGATTTGGAGAGCACACGCGAGGTAACTTACGAGGAGGCTAAGGAGTTCGCCGATGAGAATGGTCTGATGTTTTTGGAAGCCAGCGCCATGACGTAAATACGCAATTCTACGCTGTTTTTAATTAATGTTAGCCTAATGTCGTGTCTCATGCTTCTTTTTGAAACAGTGGCCAAAACGTGGAGGAGGCTTTTCTTGAAACGGCACGCAAGATCTATCAGAATATACAAGAGGGACGCCTGGACTTAAATGCGTCCGAGTCGGGTGTCCAGCATCGACCCTCGCAGCCGTCGCGACAATCGATTAGCAGCGAGGCAATGCATGCCAAGGATCAGTGCTCGTGTTAAATGTATTAACTTTATATACTATATATATATAACACACACATACACATAGATATACAAATCGAAATTTTATTTTTAGCGCAACTCGTAATCATATTGATTTCTTATTTATCCAAAAGCAAAATGCAATGATACAAAACAAAGCGAAGTAAAAGTAAAAAATACACTTGTATGTAGTTAAATATTGGATTAAGTCGTAAAAAGTGTGAACAAAACCGAAAATACATAAACGTCCCCCATATGACAAGCGACATTTAGAAATCTGTGTAATATCTAGTAAGCTATTGATAGTAAATTGAATATTTACAATCAACTGTTGCATTACTTCTCATTGATCGTTGCAATCGCAATGAAACTGTTTTGATATTTAGATGAAAAACAAAAAATAAAAAGAAGAAAAGCAAATGATAATGTTGGAAGATATATCTTATTTCTATGCTTTATACATTAAACATGTTTATTATATTTTCTTTGTTCTTTATATCACAATTTGTTAGAAATAATCTGTATATATTATAATATAAATTTGTAATTTGTATCTCTCCCTTATGCTCATTTTGTTGAATGTTGTGTATTGTAAACGTGCAAAATTAGAATGCGAGCAATGTTATATGAAATATTAAAGACGTATTTAACGCATAAAGCTATAGGTAATAAAGAAACAATATTTATAAAACCCCAGCAAAAGTTGTAACTGTGAATTCATTTATTGGCAGTAGTGGGCTCACAAAGCAGTAAGCACAACTGCTATTGATTATATACAATTATTAAATTTAATAATTGCTAATCTACGACGTAAATTCAACATATGCCGTGCGCATCCATTATTCACAAATCAAAAAAGCAACGAGTGCGCGCGCTCAAACACGAGTGGCAACGCTGCGAATGCTATCGATAGTTCCACTATCGATAGCCGCCCAAGTATGCAAATTAATTGAATTTAATTAAATCAGTGGTAGTAAGCCAGCAGTTGACGACATGGCACAAATTCCGGTTTTAATGGCCCTGCAGTGATGACATATACTCCATACACTTAACACAACTGAACATATGATGCAAATCAAGCGTCTGCTATGCAAATCCTGCACCCTCGGCACGCTCCTCATCGCTGCCGTATGGTTACTGGCTTTGCTCGGCTACATGCACACGCTGCGCACCTCCATTCCAGCCGCGGGTTGGCGCTTCAACAGCTCAGCGATGCCCCGGGCGGAGTTGAGCTACCAGGTCCAGGTGACCGTTGGCTGCTCACCCGCATCCGTGGGGGGAAATGTGACGGAGACGCCTCCACAGCAGTTTGAGCTGCTAGGCGTGGTGCGCAACAAACAGGACAAATATGTACGTGACATTGGCTACAAGCATCATGCATTCAATGCACTGGTCTCCAATAACATTGGACTCTATCGGGACATCCCCGACACCAGGCACAAGGTGTGCAAGCAAACGGATCCGGACAGCCACCTGGTGCAGTTGCCGCAGGCTTCGGTTATAATGTGTTTCTACAATGAGCACAAAATGACGCTGATGAGATCGATAAAAACCGTGCTGGAGCGTACACCGGCTCAGCTGCTCAAGGAGATTATACTGGTGGATGACAATAGCGATTTGCCGGAACTGGAATTTCATCTGCTGGCCGATCTGCACGCCCGCCTCAAGTACGACAATTTGCGCTATGTGCGCAATGAGCAACGTGAGGGTTTGATACGTTCCCGGGTGATTGGAGCACGCGATGCCAGCGGCGATGTTTTGGTTTTCCTCGACTCGCACATCGAGGTGAACCGTGAGTGGGTCGAGCCCCTACTGCGACTGGTCAAGGCAGAGAATGCAACGCTGGCCGTGCCAGTCATCGATCTCATCAATGCGGACACTTTTGAGTATACGCCAAGTCCGCTGGTGCGCGGCGGCTTCAATTGGGGTTTGCATTTCCGCTGGGAGAATCTGCCGGAGGGCACGCTCAAAGTGCCGGAGGACTTCAAGGGGCCATTTCGCTCGCCGACAATGGCGGGCGGACTGTTTGCCGTGAATCGTTTGTATTTCCAGCACATTGGCGAGTACGACATGGCCATGGACATTTGGGGCGGTGAGAATATTGAGATCTCGTTTCGCGTCTGGCAATGCGGCGGCGCTATTAAGATTGTGCCCTGCTCCCGGGTGGGGCACATCTTTCGCAAGCGTCGTCCATACACGGCGCCCGACGGTGCCAACACCATGCTGAAGAACTCGTTGCGTGTGGCCCATGTCTGGATGGACACATACAAGGAGTACTATCTGAAGCTCGAGAAGGTGCCGAAGGACTATGATTTTGGCGACATTAGCGACAGGCTGCAGTTGCGCGAGCGTCTGCAGTGCCAGAACTTTGAGTGGTATCTCAAGCACGTCTATCCCGAGCTGCGTGTGCCCGGCGAGGAGTCCAAGAAGCCGGTGTCGGCGCCAGTTTTTCAGCCTTGGCATTCGCGAAAACGCAACTACCTCGACTCCTTCCAGATGCGTCTGTCGGGGACACAGCTCTGCGCCGCCGTCGTCTCACCGAAAGTGAAGGGCTTCTGGAAGAAAGGCAGCCCGCTGACGTTGCAGCTGTGCCGGCCCCGTGCACCCAATCAGCTGTGGTACGAGACAGAGAAATCGGAGATCATATTGGACAAGTTACTGTGCTTGGAGGCGGCCGAAGATACTATGGTCATCGTCAACAAGTGCCACGAGATGCTTGGCGATCAGCAGTGGCGCCACACGCGCAACTCCAACAGTCCCGTCTACAACATGGCCAAGGGCACCTGTTTGCGTGCCTCCTCGGCCGAGGTGGGCGCCAGCATCAGCCTCGATCTCTGCTCCAAGGCAGACGGCATCGGTGGTGCCTGGGATATTGTTGTGATGAAACTGGAGCAACCACAATCAAAGATGGACAAGGCGCTGTGAGCTGAGCCTGCAATATAAAATAGACTGAAGTTAGTCGCTAAGCTGAAGAATAAGTATTAAGTTTTTCACATAGTCAGTCAGTATTTTTGCAAAACATGCTTTTTTAAATGCTATGAATAGTTTTGTTTTAGTATGAAAAATAACGCAATGAATCGAATCGAATTAGTTCAAACAGATGTATTCATCATAATCAATATGTATCAAATATGTATGTAGTTTTTTTTCTATTAGTGTTATTTCGGTTAAGGTAAAATCAAGTTATGGTTTTTAGTGTGCATAGTAACAATAATATCTTAAATACATAATTATTTGATAATAGCAAATTTGAACTTACAGAAATTTTGAATATTAGTTTTAGTAGTATTTTAAATTTATATATTCATTTACATTTATTGATTTAATTTTGCAAGTGATATATCAACTTACACATTTCAACAAGTGTCATTTTACTCTTTACCTTTTTGAGTTGCAGCTGCTTTAATTCGATTTTTGACGCTAACCAACACTGGGTTATTCGCGTCGTTCTTATAAAGTGGCGCGTGAATTGGCAAATTGTTTAAAGTCAACTCAAAATCATACACTAAATCCATATGATGGAAGGAAAAACTATTGTCAGCAGACAGGAGCCGGTGCTGCATTTAGGTGAGCATCAATTAGAGCACACTTAACACCACAATTTGCTAATGCTTTGCCCGGTTAGACACAAATGCACGACGCAATTTCATTAAGTTCTACAACAAGTTGGGCGAGGTAAGTTGCTCTGTGCTTATACATTTATTAGGTATTTACAAATTTACATGTTCGATTGCATTGCCCCCACTAGAAACCCAGTTCGACGGTACGCTTTTACGATCAAACTGATTGTTACACTGTGCACGGTGGTGATGATTGCGAACAGGTGGCCAAAATCGTGTACAAATCCATGGCATATGTGCATCCCCTGCTGAAGGAAGATAAAAAGGAGACGCTGCAGTATGTGGCGATGTCGAAATCGAATTTTGAGTTGGCCGTGCGCGAACTGCTGCTAGTGCGTAATCTGCGCGTCGAGGTTTATGTGAAGCGCGACGAATGGCAACTAGAATATCGCGGTTCGCCGGGCAACCTGCTGCAGTTTGAGGACATTTTGTTCGCGAACAAGGAGGTCCTGGTAGGCAACAGCATCATCTCGCTGCAGGTGAAGCTGGAGGGTGGTACAATGCGACGCGTGGGCGTTGCAGCCGTCGAGCAAAATGATTGCACATTTCAGCTGCTCGAATTTGTCGACGATGATTTCTTTACGGAGCTGGAGGCCACCGTGGTGCTGCTGGGTCCTAAGGAGTGTCTGCTGCCGTCAGCCGATGGTGAATATACAGCTGTTAAGGCGCTGCTGGAGCGCAATGGCGTGATGATCACCTTGCCCAAGCGGAGCACCGCTGCCGAGCGCAATGATTTGTTGCAGGATCTAAATCGCCTGCTGCGCTTTGCCAAGGGTCAGCAGGCGGATGCCACTGGGCTGAAGGAGCTGCAACTGCATCTAGCCGCCGAGGCACTGCGCGTGGCCATCAAATATTTGGATTTAGTCAATGATGCCGGCAATTTAGGGCACTACGAAATGAGGCAGTTGGATCTAAAGCGGTGCGTGGCGTGTATATGAATATCTTCAATATGATATCAGGATAATGTTAAATTTTTACATTCTTAGGCAGCAAGAAGCGTAGAGAAAGTATCAAAAGTAATTCAATGCTCTAAAATACCTTTTTCACTTTTGGCTGCAATTTTATGAATCGGATCATTTAAATTTACTCTAAATTAATTTGATCTTATTAACAGAGCATTCACATTTTTAGGTATCTTTATATTTAGTGTGTTTCACATGTAGTTTTTTGAATTTTTTGCTTTGCAGTTTTGTGCACTTGGACTCTGCTGCTGTGGCCGCTTTAAACATTATGCCCAAGCCCGGCACGCATCCAACGATGCCCTCGTATCGCTGGCAGAGCATACTAGGTGTGTTGGATCATTGCCGCACGCCGCAGGGTCATCGCCTCATGTCGCAGTGGGTGAAGCAGCCGCTGCGCAGCTTGGACATACTCAATGATCGTCACAACATTGTGCAGTGCTTGCTGGAGTCGCCCGAGACGCTGGACACTCTCAGCCTGGACTTTCTGAAGCGCATACCAGATATTCTAATGCTCACCAAGAAACTGATGCGTCGCAAGGCCAGTCTACAGGATCTGTTCCGCGTCTACCAGGTCATCTTGCGCACGCCGAAGATTCTGCAACTGCTGTTGGATTTGGAACATAGCACAGTGCAGAGCGTTCTATGTGCGCCGATTAAGAGCTTCCTAGAGGATCTAACTGGCCTTAAGCAGATGGTCGAACAAGTCGTAGACTTTGAGGCTATTGAAAAGGGGGAGTATTTGGTCAAGGGCTCCTTCGACAGCCGCCTCATGGAGCTGCAGCAGACCATGACGGAACTGTACCGCAAAATGGAGAGGCTGCAGCGCAAGTGCTGCGATGAGCTTGATCTGGATAGTAAGCTGATAAAGTTAGAGAATGTGGCCAAATTGGGCTATCATTTGCGTACCTTACTCAAAGATGATTCGGTTTTGCGCAAGAATAAAAACTATCGCATTGTGGATGTAATCAAAGGCGGCGTTCGCTTCACCTCCGACAAACTGGAGAGCTATGCGGATGAGTTTGCCAGCTGTCGCATACGCTACGAGGAGCAGCAACAGTCCATTGTCGATGAAATTATTCAGGTGGCTGTCGGCTATGCAGCGCCGCTGACCTCGCTTAACAATGAGCTCGCCCAGCTGGATTGTTTGGTCAGTTTTGCAACAGCTGCGCGTTGCGCTCCGACGCCCTATGTGCGTCCCAAGATGCTGCCCGAGGGCGCTGGTCAGCTGCTCCTCGAGGATGTGCGACATCCGTGCCTGGAACTGCAGGAGCATGTCAGCTTTATAGCCAACAGCGTAGCGTTTGAAAAAGGTGCCTTGTCAATGCAGTTGAAATTTTTGCATGCACTTCACCTTTTTTCTTTCTTTTCCATAGATAAATGTAATATGTTTATTATAACTGGTCCAAATATGGGCGGAAAGAGCACTTATATACGCTCTGTGGGCACAGCTGTCCTAATGGCCCATGTCGGGGCTTTTGTGCCCTGCAGCGTGGCAACAATTACCATGGTGGATTCGATACTGGGACGCGTAGGTGCCAGTGATAATATTATCAAAGGTCTAAGCACGTTTATGGTGGAAATGATTGAAACTTCGGGCATTATAAGAGTAAGTGATTTAATGGAAATTGAATTTTATTATATTAAAGTAATATAATTTTATAAACCGCAGACTGCTACGGATAAATCACTGGTCATCATCGATGAGTTGGGACGTGGCACATCCACCTATGAGGGTTGCGGCATTGCCTGGTCCATAGCCGAGCATCTGGCAAAAGAAACAGAATGCTTTACACTGTTTGCTACGCATTTCCATGAGATAACCAAACTGGCTGAAACGCTGCCAACGGTTAAAAACTGTCATATGGCCGCCGTGGCCGATAAGGATAACTTTACGCTGTTATATCAGGTGCGAGCTGGCGTCATGGAGAAGAGTTTTGGCATACAGGTGGCACGGCTGGCTAACTTTCCGGAGCATGTGGTGCAAAATGCCCAGGAGGTGTACAATGAGTTCGAGGACGAGCATGCTGGCAAGCAGAGTCAAGAGGACAAAGCGCTGCTGGACAAGATACAAGTGGCCATAGAGCAGCTATCAACGGCTGGCAATAACACCGACATCAATGTGGAGGATCTCACACAACTTGTGGCACAATTTGCCAAGGATATTAAACAACTGGACAGTGATTACTTTAAGGCGGTGCTGACCACTAGCGAGTCTTAATTCTGGACTTGTTTTAATATTTCATAATTCTGTAAAATATCAAATAGAATAATAATGTAACAATCTTCCACATGCCATCCATCAAGAGTCTATCGTTTATTATTTAAACATTTATTGGTCTTTTTTTTCTTATTAGCTGTAAAATGTTTTTCGTTTTCTATTTTAGTTTCATATTGTATCAGTTTTAAACCGTTTCTGTTTTAAACATCAAATTTGCATACGAATTTTGTCACTAATGCATTGGATTTGTTAATGAAGTTATATAATTAATTTTACTAGTATAAAATATCTTTATTAGGGGTGTTTAGTTTAGTGGACTTTCGGTATTATATATTCAATGTGTATACATGGCATTGCGATATTATCGTCTTGTATTTGAAATCCATGTAAATCATTTCATTATGTTTAGTTTAGTCATTTATTACATCTTACAACGTTTAAACACTCCAAAAAATAAATATTATATTAGTATGCGTAATATAAACATTTAATTAGTATTTTTTAGTTTAGTTGTTATTTTGTTATTATTCTTTTTTTTTGTAAATTACATTTAATAGTTAACTGTTTGCTTTAAAAATTTCCGTCTCCATTTTGATTTCAATTATGTTTCAAATTCGATAAGAAACTGAATTTAAAACACTTCTCTCCACTTTGTTCTAGCTTCCATTTACTTTTCTATGCATAAATTCATAAAATGTTTCGAAATACGATACAAAGGCAATTAGGTTTTTTTTTGGTATTTGGTATTTGGTTTCTCTTGTTGTTGTTGTTGTTTTTTCTTCTTTCTTTTTGTTGCTCGTGTAAATGTTGCAGAATTTTGTTTAGCCAAAAAATCGGTATAGTTAAAGTTATTAGTTTTGTGCAACTTAACTGAGGTTCTCGAAAATAGTATTGCATACTTTTCAGGTGGTCCTATTTTGAATACCCTTGCCAACGATATTATTGGTTAAAAGGACATCAGGCTAGTTTGATCGGATGTACACTTCAAAATATTTGCTGGATCTGTTTTTCTTTTGCAAATATCTGCGAGAAATTCAAAAGTTCATACGGACTACTACAATTGATTTGATCATTAAGACAACTGCGCCAAAATGTAGTCTTTCAACTTTTTCAGAGATCTTCTTCAACATTCAAATGACATATTGGCAAGAGTATTTAAACTTCGGTTACTCCAAAGTTGGCTTCTTGATTTAAGTGCAAGTTGTGTGTGTGTGTGTTGTGTGTGCGAGCGTAAAACAAAGATACCATTGTTATAAAATACAATAAAATCGTTACAAATACTTGGTACATATTAAAATACATATACAAAACCATATATAAACTTTGAATAGCAATTAACCAATATCTATATAAACATTTTGCATACATTAAATATATATATATATTATATATAATATTTATACATATCGCTTGATTTTAATCAATTAAAATTATTTTGATTGTATACGAAAGCTAATGAATTTAGAGGGACTTTCATATATTATTCGATTGGGCAAAGGATCAAAATATTTATATAGTGTTGTTTCTCTGTGTGTCGTACGTTTACATTTATTCATTTAAAAGTCAACAAATTTTATAAAATTACAAAAATAATTGTCAGTTGAATTATTTTTGGTTTCATTCGTTTCTCGTCAATATTTGGCATATGGTTTACCATTTTTAAACTGTAAGAATCATTACCGAAAAGTGGGATATTTAACTAAGTCTATGCATATCACATAATATGCATATATTAAAAACTTAATATTTTTTTACAACATTTTGGTATAAAGTCAAAAGAGCAAGTAAATGGGGGGAAATAATAGGAATACTAATATAATCATTGGGGCTCTTTTGATTGCTTAACCACTAATCTGTTTAGTATTTTGTAGGATAAAACGAATTCTCCTAACATTTGGCGTATTTTTTAAGTCTACAAGTTGAAATTGTTGTTGCTAAACATGCTTAAGGTGTTTTTTAGATTGTGCCTTTTTGTTTTGGTTGGTTTCTCATTTTCTTGCTGCTGTTCTTGTTAAACATTCGACTAGAATTGTACTACATAATAGATTTCAATCTAAAAACAAATAGATCGCAATAGTACACAGGTATATATGTATATATATATATATATATAGATTGTATAAACTAGACTCGCATAAAGCAGCGCGTCAAGTAAAACATCAAAATAATGGTCAGCGGCAGCAGCTGAAGCGTCAAACCCAGCCGTGAGGCATTGCCGCAATAGGTGAACAGTTCCTCCTACAACAAATAGGGTACCATTTTCATTAGAGAGAGAGAGAGAGAGAGAGAGAGAGAGAGAGAGAGAGAAATTTAGACTATCTTTCTTTCACTTACATCCTCGTGTTCCGTGTAGCACTCCTCGATGCGTCTCCGCTCGTAGAAGCTCATGTTGAGCTTGTAGCAGGGAAATTCCTCTTCGTAGTCAGTTATGGGCTGAGGTTCGGTGGTGAGGCGTACACTGCGCGATGGCATCAGCACATTGACAACCACCAGCACCAGATTCGTGTTCGGTATCTTTTTCACCAGAAACGGACGCGTCGATGGCATCCTCACAAAGTCAGTGATGCCAATCAGCGCTTCGGGTTGCAGCGCATATAGCGTTGAGTGCATATCGCATGCTTTGTAGATGGGCTCAGGTTCCGGATCCTGAAATATGGCCTCACCATCATCGCCATCTTCCTTAGGCTTGGCGGCCGATGGTGAATTCCTATCGCCCACAGCTACATACTCATCCTCGATATTGTCCAAATATTCCATAACTAATTTTACAGAATGTATATCGATTATAGATGTTGTTGATATTGCTGGTTGGGTTTGTATTGTTTACTTACAGGGCGCACCATCCACCCACCATTGAACCCTTTGGTAGTGCAAGAAGAGTTGCGCTATCAGCCACTTCCAGACCAGGCCCAGCACTTTCAGCGGCTGTAAAACATTTTAAAATGAATGTGTGAGCTTAAAAAAAGGCTAAACGACCAAAAATCTGTTGGTAAATTACTTCACAGCCCATAAATAATTATTGTAATTGTGTTGTAGACAATCAACTGTCAACTCACATGAAGTAAGCTGTGTCCATCGCTGGGCGTTGTGGCTTCCACTTTGCACAGTTCCTGATAGTCGTAGACCTCGATGCTCTGAAAGATGCCCTTCTGCACCATGGCGGCCATAACATCGCCATGGAATTCGCCAAAGAATTTGCCAGTCGTGTTGATGTTCTGACCAACAACAATGTACGCGTTGTTATCAATGACCACACAATCAACGTCATCATCCGTGCAAATGGGCAGACAATTGTTGCACTGCTTGTTGGGATCGAAGGATTTTATTTATATACAAATCTGTTTATATGTTTGTTAGCTTCGATACTCACATTATCCTCAGCGGTGATGTTGAAAAAACGCTCCCACATGCGTGCATGCGAGAATTGGAAGCCGACGACGCAGGCGGGCGCCTCTTTGCCGCCGTCGCGCGGAAAGATGGCATGTGAGGCGGTGACCTTGAGATCGCTATCCTCCAACGGATCATTGTAGTGCTTCACCGAATAGACAAAGCTCTCGGTGTTGCCCTGATGATGCTGCAGTATGGCACTCTTGTACCATGTCTCATCGATGGCTGTCGTATGATAATCTCCAAACTCCTGATCCGTATCGACCTCCACCTCGCCATAGATGAACTGCCAGCGGGTAAGGCCACTCATTGTGGCCACATAGCGCAGCGTGGCACCGAAGCGTTCGATCAGCTGACGCTCCTGTTCATTCTCGAACTTCCATTCGCCGTAGCTAGAGTTTGTCACCTTGGCGTCGAAGATGAGCAAGTGCACCAGCTCCTTGTTGCAGTAGTAGGCATCATCTCCAAGCGTTTTGCGGCCGCAATTCACTGTCAAATATTGAGTTGTTGTTGAACTGGCAAAGACTATTTGAACATCTGGGCATACATACAATCATCTTTGTCATCCCAATCGGACTCGTCCTCGGCATATTGTTCTGGCCATTTCCAGTCCATTTTCATCATCTTATCGAGAAACTCACGCAGCTCTGCTTCGGGCGTTTTGAATTCGTGTCCCTCCAGATAATGATACTTGCAATAGACCCTAATGAAAAATGCGTTACACGACTTTCAGAAAGTTGATTTTTTTTGATTTCGACATACCAATCGGGATGCACTTTCCAGTTCTCGCCAATGAAAAACTCGGATATGTTAACCTTCATGTGTTTATTCTTGTCCACCTCATCGCCCACTTTGATCCAGGTCTTGCCATATTCGCTGGGCATAACAATGCCCAATGTAAATGGCGTATTCGGTAGCGGTGCAAAGAAGTAATCCTGTTTCTCCTCGGAGACCCGACGCATTTTGTCGTAGTGGAACTTAACCGGAATATTCTTAAACTCCTTGGACTCGTGATGCACCATGGCGCCGCGTATATTCAATATGGAGTCACCGGGCTGACGTGGACTCTCATCCTCAGCCAGATGCTCCACTTCGGTGAAATCGATGCTATTGTAATTGGGATTCATTTTGCCATTAGACTGCGAAGTTTACAGAAAATTGAAATGTTTAAATCACAATTGTAGGGATTAAGCACGCTGCTTACGCCAATGGGTCGCAGATCCGGATGGAGCAGTACATAGCCATTGTTGGACACCACAAAGGAATAGCCATTGACGCCCAGCTGTAAGCAATGCGCATCGTATTAATAAGTGGCAAGAAGAGTTGACTTCCATGAATGAGATTAAGGATATACAATTGGCAAACCTTATAGGGCAGCGTTAGCTTATCAATGTCCTCCACAGGCACGTCCGTGCCAGCCACACCCAGCAGCCGAGCTCTCCGTCTGGTGCTGTTCTCATGGCGATAGGATCGATCAAAGGCGGGCACGCCCACCGCTATCATAAGTCGAGGTCGTCGTTCCGTGCTGTTCATGGGATCATACTAAAAGTGGGAAACATTCAATTACGTTTGCGATGAGATTGGGCAACTGTCAACGCACCGTTTTGTCTGTAAAGGCGTGCGTCCAGGTGGGCGGATGCTTGTCGTTCTGCAGCACCAAAGGCGTGGCAATGACATCCACGTACTTGAGCACCTCCTCATGCACTTCGTCCAATGTCTGGACGTGGGAGTAGTAGCCTCGATTCAGGCATGCCATCCATTGAATCTCGCGCACCTTCGTCACCTCCTTGCCAAGCAGATAGGTGAAGATGCGCACATTCATCCGTGAGGTGCCATTCTCGCCGTTGCCATAGTTGTATTTCTCGAAAATGTCGGTGGTGTTGCCGGCAACGCCGTCAGTGACCAGCATAATGGCCTGATTGCAGGTGGATGTTTCGTTGCAGCGCCGAGTCACGTAGTAGGTGCGGAGGATTTGGAAGGCCTGCTCGTAGGCGAGCGTTAGGTTCGCATAGCCCTCCGGCAAAGGTAGCCCGGCAATTGCCGTATTAAACACATCGATATTCTCCGGCGTGGCCTGTACGAGGGCATTCTTAAAGCAAGGAATAATGCCTTCCACCTCACTCGAATAGCGAAAGATCGTAAAGAAATCATTGTTGGAGAAGGTGTCCAGAATGCTGCGTATGGTGAACTTGGCCACATGATGTCGATGTCCCGTCATCGAGCCGGAATGATCCAGCAGTATTACAATATCCTTGGAGCATGTCGCCGTCTCAATGTACCACGAACGCTTGCGACAATCGTATGTGTCCGCATCCAGTTTATTGGCACGCGAGTCCGACCACAGCGAGGCGGGATAGTGACGCAGGATGCCCGTGTCGGAGCCAAAGTATTGCCACGACAGAGCCGGATCGGACTGATAGTTTTGGCGGAAGACCTCATCCAGCTGTTCCGACCATTGAATCGTTTTGAGCACATGCGGCGCACGATCCCACACATTGGAGGGCACATGCACCGAACTGTGCTCCGTGTCTACGGATATATTGTAGAAATGTGTATCCGGATTCAGAATCATATCGCGATACATGAACGCGAACTCCTCCTCTTTCGGCTCCAGCTGCTCCGAGCTGTTCCCATTGAACTTGGAATATTTGCTGGAGTAATAGGTGTAGTTGGCCTCTGCGGACGTTAGATTGAATTCAAAGTTCTCGTTGACACTCTCCGCCCGTTCCTGAATGCAGCGCACTGCGTCCATTTTGCGCGCCAGCATTTTGCCAACATTGGCCGTTATTGACTTGATCAGTTCGGTGCCATTTTTGAGCTCGACGCGGGCATTGTACTCCTTGTATTTCCCTTTGATCTGTTGCGATTTGGTTATCTTTTGGGCCATCAGAAATAGCTCGTCGCCAAACTGTGTCGCCCATTTGCCAACGCTGGAAATGATTTTCAAGAATTGCAAATAATAGCATGAATATTGATATTATAAATTGAATTAGGCTGAAAGTTGCAAGCGTTTTAAAATTTATAAGTTTATTTGGCAAAAGGCAGTCTGTTCATTGAGTCGATGTAATTGTTTATTTTATTCCTGGCTTCTTTAAGTTTATTTAAGAGCTGCATTTAAATTATTCAATTCACGTTAGCTTTTGTAAAAAACCGCACGCAGTCTGGCAGTCTGGCAACCTCAAGCGACACGTCACGACTGCCCCTAAAACGAAATGTCAACCACCTGTCGATGTGCAAGTGGTCCAACAAGACCACTAATTAAATTAGCGCACATGTCAGTCACGAGAGTGTTTATAAAGAGCACGGGATGCACAGGGCAGCATCTGTGTGTGTGCGTGTATGTGGGTGTGTGTGTGTGTGCGTTTGCCAAAGAAAGTCGCTAAGCCAAAAGCTGATTTGGCAGCAGCAGCGCAGCAGCGTCGTATCACAGGCAGCGGGCAGAAACAGCTGTGATTTGGCTTTGCTTGCATGTGTGTGTGTGTGTGAGAAATCAACAAGTGCCTAGTTAATGCGCGCGCATTTTGAACCCAAAGCTCTTAAATTGCACATACTCTTAAAATATATTGCTCTTAATTTAATTTACAACAATTAAGAATTGCAATGATCTACAGAACGTTTAAGAATTGTTTGTAAACTATATTGAATTAAACACAATGGTAATTAAGTTGTATAAGGAAAATATAAATTATTAATAATATGAAATATATTAATAATACACACATTGTTATTACATTATTTTTTATTTTGATTTCATTTTTGCATATCTTTGAATATCTGATTAAATATAGTAAAGAGATTAAACATTCATCAATTTCAAGTATTCCAACTAATTTGCAGATCATCGAAAATACGAAATGTCTGACCTACAAACTCAAGATAAATATGTTGGAAATCAGAGCAAACCTGCGCATACCATCTGCCATCTCGCTCTCTCATGCGATTTGACAATTGGTGTGCGCTCTCTTTGAGCTCTTTTTGCGCTCTCTTTGTGTTTTGCGTTTGTAGCTGCCGCCACTGCCGGTGGCGCTGCTGCGGCCATTTTCAATTCAGTACTATGGCCATTGGCGCTGTGCCTTTGACACAGTTACTTTGCTGCCTTCAAGTGTTGGCAGCGCCGCTTCTCAAGTTTAATTGTTGATGTTGTTGTTGTTTGTGTAGTTGTAACGAGATTTTTATGACATTTTGGAGTTGTTCAATTAAATTCACCATTCCTTTGTGGCATCAGCCAATCGGCTGGTCAGTTGACCACCCACCCGCCCCACCTCATCGCAACTTCTGTTCGTCTCACATTGTTTTTAAATGGGGTCCGCTCTTATCTGCTCTAAATCGGACTGTCTTGTTGTGGGCGTTGGGAACGTAAAAATTGTATTGCTGCTTGTGGGTTGCCAATTTTTTTTTCCTTTTCCACATTGTGTTTTTATTTAATTTTCTTTGTTAATGATTATTTTTAGTTTTTCTTACAATTTACACTGATTTTTTTATGTGCGCCTGGCCATTGTCTATTAATGTGCGCAGTGCGCCAAAGCGAAAAAAAGAAAAGAACAACTCATAAAACGATTGCAATTTATGTTCGTCTGATCATAAATTATATAGTTTTCTGCCAGTCAATTTCAAATTTAAAAGCATTTCAAGTGTTCTGTTTGCTGTCTGGATTGTCCATATTTTACCAAGAAATATGGGATTATTGGAAAGCCTCACTTAATCTAAGTTATTAGTTATTTTACATTTTAAATATGTACTGCAATTACAAAAGTGTTAGCGGAGCATTTTTCTGAATTGTTGTTCGGCAAGTGGGAAATGTTTTGATCTTATTTAAATTCAAATAAAAATGTATTTTCTTTCAAAGTTTTTTAAATATCAAATAAACTGGCACGCTCTGAATTAGGCTAGGGGCCTGATTTGATTAAATTATTGTTAAATGTCTAATAGTTCTTTAGAGAATAAACTTTTACCAGTTCAAAATATGAATCGAAAATACGTCCACTATGTGTATATTATTATATTCAAAATGATGAGATCATTGGCCATTTCTTATAGCTACGCAGCACGCCTCAAATTTTCAAAATGAATCCTTCGCTAATTTATGAAAATTAACTTTTTTTATTTGCTGAAAATTTAGGATTGGCCAGGTAAGTTCTAAGCGTATGATTCTTGTGCATGTCAAATTGTAATGGCTGAGCCGGTTATTACGTTTACATTTTGATTTAATTACATTTCCTAATTGTATTTGCTTGGCCCGTAGCCTGACGCCTGTTTGCCAAGCAGCGACTGGTTAAGTTGGCTAAACTGGCCCAAACTTCGCCGTCCTGCGCCCCGAAAAGGCTGGCGTCAAATTAATAGAACGACGACTTTTAGGCGGGCTTGCAAAATGCCCAATAAAATATGCATTACGCGTAAATAGACGTCTGTAGTACCTGCTGTGGCCCCAAGTCAACATGCCAGACAAATAATTCTTTTATGTGACTTATGAAATTGTAAGGACCCAAAGCAAGCAGCAGAAACAGGTTGAAAAAAGGTTCGTTGTTGTCGGCGACGGCAGCAGCTGAAATTGTGGGCAAATACGTTGGCGCATACTCTCTATCTCTCTCACACACATACACACACACACACACACACACACATACTCACGCGATGAAATGAAAATTCGAAACAAAAGACAAACGCGTAAGCACGCAAAGCGCACAGGGCAGAAAAACCCAGCGAGAATGCTAAACATCTGCGTAAACGACTGCGTAATACGCTGCAGACAAGGCTATAAGAAAAGTTAATGGATTTAAGTGAAAAAAGGGGGGAAAACAAGCAGACACGTTCTTTGGGGAAAACTTGTTAAGATGACAAATTATCTATTTATGAATATGAGATTACTCATCCTAAAAATGAAATAGAAAATAACTGATTGCTATGCTGACAATGATATCTTTTCAAAATGGGTATGATGCATACTATGAAATTGTGCAAAAATATGTAGTGTAATAGTAGCATCTTCTCTCGCAACATTAATAGCCAAGTCGATTTGGGATTGTCTATCGGCAAGATCGTACACAGCTTTCCGCGAAGGGGAAACACCGAGTTATAAGTTACTCTCAAATTTGTATTTGAAGGGGAAAGGGGGTGGTACAGCAGCCTCCCCCTGCGTACGCCCACATCGGAGACTTCGAATACCTTACGCAGATTACGTTTGTTTGTTGTACATTTGATTGAGAATTCTCATAATTTCCCCAATAAAGATTATAAATCGATTAACGACATCAATAAAATCCACAACTTTAAAATATATATTTTCTATTCAGTATATACCTCAACATAATATGGATCATCTGTGAAAATTGTATCCAAATCTGTTAACTGCATACATCTCATAGTCGAGCTCTCTCGACTGGAACATTGGTTTTAAAAATTATATATTTATATTTAATTTTAATTTGGTTAAATTACAATATCTATGTGAATGAAATAGCCTTATCCCGACTGACTGACTAGTGGCCAACGAAACTTTTAATGTTTCATGTTTAATTTGATGGAAAATATGGATTAGTTTAATCGCAAATACCCTGCAATCTATATGCGCTACACATGGCTATAGCGCACATGCCGAACTCATGACTCGCAGGGCTTTCGATAAGAAACGTGAGTTGATGGTGGCTGCCAAAAAAAATTAGCATAAAATGTTCGAAAAATTAACGAGCGACGTCGACAACGCGACGAGCACAACGACAGCCCAACAAGGACTAGGATGGGAATGAGCAGAATGTTGTTGATGATAATGATGGGAACACGCCCATTAATGGACTTGAACGCGCCAAAAACAATTGGTCACTCCGATGAAGACGAAGAGTAAATTGAAAGCGTAAAGATGATATGATAGAAAATATTTGTGCAGAACTTACGCTTCATCCGCGGGGGAGGCGTCCACCAGAAATGTGGATAATGATGATGCGGGGTCGCCATGCGGTGTCGCTGGCGGACCGCAGATCAGCAACAACAACAGCGGCTGGGAGACAAGAAATGCGGTCAAAACTACAGCAAAATGTGTCATCAACTTTTCGCATGAACCAAACATTTTGCTAGCATTTTTAAATTTTTGTTTGCTGCTGTTGCACACACACACACACACACGTACAGTTTTCACATTAACCAATGCACCAATGCAAGATTTGAGCAAGGGCAACTACTGTTTGCTACCAAATTTGGTATACAATTTTGGGTGGAGTCGCGACGTCAGCAGCGGCGCTGACGCTGACGCTGGCGCCAGACGCAGACTTTCTCGCCCGTTATTTTTCACCACACGCGGCGTATGCGTAATATACCATTTATTGCATACAAAATATGTAAAATTAACAAGATACAACTGAACTGAAAAATCTTCGTAGTTTTCGTTAATTTATTTTCGGCTGCACACCGAATTTATTTTTCCCTCAGCTGTGCGTACAATTTTCTATATATAAACTTTTGTTCTTAGTGCGGCCCGTTCGTTTTGATTACACATATGGTACACTGTCACTGTGTACGTGTGTGTCTCTGTGAGTGCGTGTGTCTGTAT